>JAHBCN010014587.1:0-22445 GCA_019359885.1 Listronotus oregonensis
AGCTTTGAAAAGTTCTAGCTTATCTTTTTATTTGGTTACAAGTTTCAACTCCGTTCTTATGTATATTCTCGTAATATTATGTTTGGGAATATAATAACAATGCTTTACCATCAAGTGCTATGTTTCAGCGTACATTTACTTACAACTCTATTAAGTTATATAATCCACCGCCTGAATGAAATCAATATTTTTACCTTATTTTTTAAGCGTATTTCCGAAAGGTTATAAGGTTTAGTTCTGTAGTACTTCTGGCTAGACTGCGCCTTTTTGCTCTGTATGATGTTTGTTATGATAATTGTACTATATATTTTTTTATATGTAAAAAATAAAGACACTATTTCTTTATTTTATTTCGGTACAATTTTGTTTTATACTTTGCCTATTTGGCATTAGCAAAATCATTCATTGCCCTGCAAACAATTAGGAAAAGGCCAAGTGGTTTATGAATTAGAAGGTAGGGTTTTAGATCCTTTCTTACGAAAAGGTTGCACAGGTAGAGGTTAGAATCAAATTGGTTGGATTTATGACCGGAAATCCTAGTAAAGAAGATGGTTCTATGATTGGAATGGTAAGCTGGTTCCATATTTGAACGATAACTGCAAAGGTTTTAGCTGCTCTGCCCTGAGGTTAGTTTTTGTAGATTCTAATGAGTCTCTGTTATGTTCATTGCATCATCAAGAAGGATTATTACGGCTGAATTATGGATTATCCGACTAGAAGTGAATTTTTCGGCCCGAATATTTAACATTTAGCTCTGCCATTATCTTTTTTTGATTTTGTATTAAGGAAAAAGAAAATATATAAAAAAGTAACACAGAACCAGAACTCGAAAAGTATGTAAAGACTTCATAAGTTCGTTAATGGGCATGTTTACCATCTCAGTGGTAGCGTCTCAGGCAAAGAAAAGCTTTCCTACCATCTATAATAAAATAAAAAATACAAATCACAGCTACCAATCCTACTGGTTACAAACCTATTTTTGCTGGAATGGTTTGTTGGCGATTTACCGGTTTGAGATCCCTTATGTGATTTTTATTTATTTATTATTGTATGAACTATTTTTTAATTTTAAATATAAATGCATGAAATCACTAGTTTTAACTATCATTAATCATTTATTTACCATACAAAAAAATGGTTACAAATTAACTCCACTTATTCTTCCACACAAAAACAAATAAAAAAACACTAATGGTTTAAAAAAGAGCTAAAATCTCCCATCGGGTAGACTAAAATCAACCCTAACTGATTTATTTCCATTTTAACAGCTATTACTAATAATTAAGACCTTAATATGCAGTCCGTGAAGCTATGGCTGGCCTACGGAACGTGACCGGGTCAAAATAAAACTTGGGGGTGTCTGCGGTCTTATTTATGAGGGAATTATACAAGACACAACTGGGTGAAGTACACCAGCACAATAACCAAAGGCGTAGATTTTCTCTATTTGGAGCGATTTACCCTAACTGGCCAAATTATATAAGTATAATTGTTATCTTAAAAATTTAGTTAAACAAATGCTAATTAAACATAATAATCTAAAAATTTAAAAACTTTACATGGATAAACTTTAAATTTGAGTAATTATTACTTTAATAAAGTAAATTCATTGGCTACCTTATGGTAGAGTTTTTAATTATTGCACTACAAACTAGTGGGTGTTACTTGCGAGAACGATCTTGGCACAAGCCTGATATATTTATTACTATAGTTGCTTTAATAACTCAAATTCCTCTTTTGAACCAAAAAACATATCTCTCCTTCTCTCTCTTTCTTCTAACCTGTATACTCTTGGTTGGTTGGTTTAAGCGAGGTTGGTCGCGTGCCCATGTTTGCACTGCAGTTTACTGGCTAATTTCTTGTTATAGAAGTTCGCTTCCTTTGATCAGATCTAATGGGTTCCTACAAAAAGGTTCATGAGGAAGCAGAGTTCCGCTCTGTATGTCTCCAAACAGTATGTGTCTTCTGTACGTCAGTGCATTGCAGTCATAAATTACGTTCAGGCTTTTCCTCCTTTTCCCCGCAAAGCCCCCATGTTGTGGGGCCGTTATGTATGCCTATTTTCTGCAAGTATTTCCATAGATGACAGTGGTCTTGTCAAAAGTCCTACTACTTGTCTTAACTGAGTACACCGCAGAAGAAGGAGCTAAGCTGTCAGTTTCTTGAAAGGGTCGCCTAGCGATGCCTTCGCATGTCTTTGACCAGGTGATGCGTGCCAACGATCCAGATGTTGTTTCAGCAACTATCTGGCTATTGTGGTTTTCATTGCCTGTTTTAATAGTTCAAAGACTGACTCTGGGCCATTGAACTTTCTAGATGAGCCAGCTCTTGCTAGTTCATCTGTTTTTTATTGCCTTCTATTCTCATGTGTCTAGGAACCCAGAGGGGTTCTATCCTGTGGTTCCTGGAGGTCAGTTCTTTTAGGTCGTTTAGTCCCTCTATCGTGTTTTTTTATGTAAAACAATGGGAGTTCATGGCTTTCAGGGCAGTCTGACTATCTGAGAAAATGCGTATATTTTGGTTGTGATACCCTCTTCTCACACTCTGCTTGAAGAGCATAGATTTCCGCCTGGTATACTGTGGCTTGCTTTCCTAATGGAAAGCATTAAATCGCTCTGAGTCTTACCCTAAATAAACCAGCACCCACTCCATGATCTGTTTTTGTGCCATCGGTGTACCAAACCAGGCCTCTGCGGTTAGCTGTGGTAGTTCTGTTACGTTTTTATAGTTATTTTTACGGCTTCTGCTCCGAAAAGTAAGCCATTATTATTCTAATAAAGTGATACAAAGTGCCACTTCATGCATTCGTTTACAGCCGAACGGGCGAGGCCGAAACTTTCCACTTTATTCGTTTCTACATTCCTAGAGTGAGAATAATTTTTTTTTCCTGTAGGGGTTTTTCGCTTTCCTCTAAACCTAGAAATGTTTGAGTCTCATATAAGTAAACGTTTTCTTCTTCTTCTTCCCTGGGAGCCGTCTTGATTCACTACCGGAGCAGCGCAGCCTCTTGGGTTTTTTGTGCCTAATCTCCCATTATCTTTAATATCTACCATCCCATAAGTCTTTTTCGTTCTACAAGTGTGTATAACTCCGAGACTGGTTGGTTAATATATTCCTGTGGGCTCATTTTCGGTAGCCCAAATAACGCCTGTCTTTTGTGATTCAACGCTTCATATTCGCACAGGATATGGTAGGCTGTTTCTTCCCCCTCGTCGCACATCCTGCAACTTGGATCCCCATTGTATGAGCCTATCTTGTGTAGGCTTTTCTCATGTCTTATTCTACTGAGGTTTCCCCAGTATTCCTTGTGTTTGTTTCGGATCCATTCCCTGGTTTGCCCTCGTGCGTGGTTTTGGTCACTGCAAGGGCAGATTCTGGTCCAAAGTATGGTGTGGATGATCCCTGTTTCGCTAGCTCATCCGCTTTTGCTGTTGTCTTCTATTTCTGAATGTCCTGGTCCTCACTAACCTGGGTAGCAGTTATCCCTGTTGACGTTCTTCCAGAACTTCCAGTTCTTTTCGCAGTTCCATGTCAGTTGTCGTTACTCTAGGGTTTCTAGCATCGTACCCCTAGATGACGCCTGACTGTCTTATTATGCAGATCGCTTGTTATTTTTTTGCACAGTGGAGTTAAAGCCTACATTTTAAACATTCTAACGTAACTTAACTCTAAGTCACTTAAGACACACGGATACTTTCGTACTAAATATGAAATTTATACGCATAAAATGCTACGAATTATGAGCAGGGATATGTTTGTTTTTCTTAGAGGAAAGCGGCAGCGTTTGGTATATCAAATTTTAGTTTATGTTAAATTTGGGTTATACTGTGCATACTTTCTAATTTAATATATTTTTCCCAATACCATGCAGGAATAATTGGTCAAAAGTTTAAATAAAATAGGGCATTTGTTTTACTTTAAGTACTGTATAGTTTTGCAAATTTAAAATATCAATGTTATCAAATTTATGATATTTTATTTAAAAAAACGATAGAGGTACCTATGTAACTGCTGTACTGAATATATTTACTCATTTCTTGCTGGATTCAATGGACAAATATGATAAAACACGTGTTGAAGACTACAAAATATTTTATTCGTCTTAAAAGCTCCTAGCAACTTTGTATAAAAACATAATACTATTAACCATCATAAAAAAATGTTTTGAGAGCTAGTATTGTCCTGTATATGTTAAATTAGGCACATTTTGTTAATATACAGGTAAACCTTTTTATAAAAAATATATCTAAATAGTAAATGTATTTGTTACTAGGCTCTTGTACTTGTACTACACCACATAATTTAAGGAAGTTAATATATTTTTTTAAATAGGTGAGTCCGTAGATACTCAACGTCAACACCACTCAAGCTCACGCATCTTAGTGTCATTTTTAATAATCTTTAGAGATTGTTGGTCTTTTAGTTACTACCAGGTTGGCAGATCCAATCCTGGGATCATAAAATATATCCCATAAAACACAAAAATCTTGTGAGAACTGCTATATTACGGTTATTTTGCAGCTAAGTTATTTAGGTCGGTGTGTACGTGTTGTCCTGAATGTTATAAAACATATAATATATCAAAAAATGCACATTTTTAAGTTTTATTATGGCTAATAATTTTTTTATTACTTTTTTTAGCACTTTTAGACGAAAACCTGAAGGGAATACAATAATATCATATAAAACATAATATAATAACTATTTAGTGTTTTCTTTCTGTATAAAGAGAACAGGTAGAATAGTAGTTACAATACAAATAGCTCTACACTTCTACTTCGGTTTCTGCATAACTATAGGATTAAAAAGTTTTTTATACAGGGTGTAAAAAGTATGATGCTCACGATTTTAATGGGCGATAGTGGAGCTCAAAACAAGTCAAAAACATATGGGTCAAAAGTTAACTGTTTTCGAAATATGGCCTTTCAAAGTTTTAAAAAATTGGCAACACCGCGCCTGTTTCATAGAAGCGAGTCGACGTTTTTTGCGAGTTTTGCATATTTACACTTTTTTAAGAAGATGTTTATTTATATTCAAATAGCAAAAATTACTTCTTGCAATGTATTTTGATAATTAATTTGAAATTAAATTTATGTAAAAAACAATACATTATTGTTTGGTTAATAGTATTTGTAATTAAAAAATAATTGTACTCACCACAAAAAGGCTAAATATTCATTTCTGGAGCACAAATTATTATGCTTTAAAACAGCACATTTTTATTTTACTTGACGAATAAGGTTTCTTTATTGCACACATCTCGTTTACAAAACTCTTGGACACTTCAGTTGTAAATTTATAACATATCCGCATTTTTCCCGATTTAAAAACAACCAAAAATGTCGCGGCCGTTCAACACGTACCTATTTACAACTGACTACACAAGGACAAGGCTTCTAGCTAGATGGCTCCGTTGCCAATTATTTTTTACATTTTTACCTGGGGAAAAATTATTAATAGTATTATTTATTTTTGTTTTAATTTGTAGATTGAAACATTTGAAACTTAGTTTATTTTATTAGCAAATGAATCTACTGATAAGCGATCAAGACAAAAGTTTCATGTTTTCAGAAATAATTGCTTTCAAAGTTCAAAATTTGCCATCGTTTAGACAAAAATCAGTCAAGTTTTGACACATATGTTATATGAGCTTTTCGACTTGTTGTAAGCTCCACTATCGCCCATTTAAATTATGAGCATCATACTTTTTACAGCCTGTATATAAATGCTGTACACTTAGGAAAGTATCTAGTTAGCAGTTTCCAAACCCCGAATTAGTTAAAAAAATCAATAATCCTAATTACTGATGTTTGATGATTTAAAAAAACATTTTTGGGTTGTAAGCAAAACAAGTAAAAAGTTAAAACAAAAATATTTTTAAAATTTAGATACACGTATATTGTACTCTGTTACTAAAGCTTGCGTGAAGCCTAAGTATTAGGTTCCATGGGTTCCGCGTTTCAATCGTTTAACACATTTTTTCCAGTTCCATCAACGTTGTTCAAGTACCGAAACATGCCGGTATTGTATTTTATGGCACCTGATATATATGCTTGTATTATCACGGACCTTACGCAAATATCTAATACCTTTAAACTACCCTCTTATCAACGTCTAGGTAGAACTTCAACCACTAATAACATACTTAGACCTCTCATAATTCACCCAACAGATTATTAACGACGTCCGCGAATGCTTAACTTTGCTGATTTTTTTTATTAAGAGCACTCTACCACTGAATTTCATAGCATATGAACTCAAGCGCGAGGTGAAATTTGCTACAAGTTGCGTGTTCCTACCTACTTTTTTTAACTCATATATTAAAAAAAAATCTAAATAACTATATCTTAAAACAATGAAGTTATGAAGAAAGAGCTTGTTTTGAAGTAATAGACATTCTATAAAATTGCTTTCTCATTGGTTGCTGGCAAGGTAGTTAAAACAAAAATTATTATATAAAACTTTAGTTTAATTTTTTTTTTTTAAGAATTAAGTCTTAAAGAATCTATATTTTATTGGGAAATGAACGTCACGAATTTCCTTAATTAACCCCCCAGAAGTAAGTAAATTCTAAGAAACTGCTACAACATAATTATACTAAAAACAACTAAATTGTGTATTTTTTTAGAAAAGTGGCATAACTAAAAATTTAAAAAATCTATGTTCTTCTTTAATTTTAAAATAAAACCAAATTTAAGTTACTTAAATAATTTACATGCAAACGTATCTGGAAACCTAAAAATAAGGTACTTGGTCTAGTACAAGTTCTGGTCATGATGTACCAAAATCTTGTGCAGATTCATGTTATTGTTCTCTTTAATCGAAACCAATGCGTAGTAAGCTTAGCAGATTGTATAATATTAGCTAAATGTTGGGAAAAAATAACTAGTCCAGACCAAAGCACAGAGTAGCCAGGCGACTTTTTGCTACTGGCCAAGGACTGATCTTGGATTATCAAAATTTTGTCGTATATAATATCATAATAGCAAAAAAAAGGTTGGCAAAATATTTTGATTGCATTATATACTTGTTGCTTGGCAATTTCGTAAATAACATTTACAATAAAACCACTAGCCGTTGGAAGAGTGGTTTTGTAAAAAAATGTCATGAACTAAATTGCCATACAAGCAACAAACTTGAATAAAACAAAAGAAATATTTTGCCTAAAAATTGTTTTCTCAAATAATATTCGACAAGACTATTTTAAGAAAAAACGAGCCAAATTTAAAATTTAACTGGCTATGGTTTATAAAAAAACATAGTAGTCAAGGCAATGAAGCACTAAAAAGGCCAAAAGTTTTGCAGTTTTTTGCATTCGCTTTCAAATTCTTTGTGTAAAAAATGTACCTACTTTGTGATTTATACAAACCGCAAATTGCATTGCTGCAGCTAAAAAAGCATTCAAAAAATGCATTTTTTTGAAACGGCTTTTGGAAGATTTAATACATTTGTAAATATAAGTTAGAACTGGCCCAAATGGGGTTCCCGGGGGTTTTCGAGGTCGCTAATCATTATGATGTTCTAATTGACTCACAGCCGGCCTGGAGCTTAGGAACGCCGATGAACGTCATCTCCGTGGCACTCTCCCAAAATTCACGCGGGAAAGGAGAGAAACTCGACACTGGGGTTTTTTGGGTCGCTGAATTCAAATATGGCATAGGCAAACATCCCCCGGACACCTGGTGCTGCGGAACTTGGACGTGGACGTCATCCCTGAAAATTTTCCTAACAAGATCGCCAAAAAACAACTCAAAAATCATTTTGGACATTTTGACATGAAATTTGGATTAAGCGCCCCAAAAGACGCCCCTACAATGATGTTCGGGCTGTTTTTGGCGATCTTGTCATGAAATTCTCGTTTCCACATCCAGGTTCCGCAGCACCAGGTGTCCGGGGGGTGTTCGCTCATGCCACATTTAAATTTAGTGCCCCAAAAAATTCCGGGACGTCTAGTTTCTCTCCTTTCCCGCGTAAATTTTGGGAGAGTCCCACGGAGATGACGATCAGGACCAGGTGTTCGGGGGGTCGTTTCCGCCGTGAAATTCGAATTCAGCCGCCCCCGAAAAAAAACCCATAACGATTTTCGGTTCGTCTTTTTCGATTCTGTGAGGAAAACCCTCGGGGATGACGCCCACGTCCAGGTTCTGGGGTACAAGGTGTCCGAGGGTGATCGCCCATGCCATATTTGAATTCAGCGAACCAAAAAACCCCGGGCCTCGAGTTTCTCTCCTTCCCCGCGTGAATTTTGGGAGAGTCCCACGGAGATGACGTTAATCGGCGTTCCTGAGCTCCAGCTCGGCTGTGGGTCGATTTGAACATCAAAATCGTGATCAGCGACCTAAAAAACCTCTGAAAACCCGATTTGGGCCAGTTCTGACTCATATTTACATAGTTATTAAATCTTTTAAAAGCCGTCTTAAAAAATGCATTTTTTGAAAGCATTTTTGGTTGCAGGAATGCAACCAAAAATGCACATTTTTTACAAAAACCTTTTGGAAGCGAATGCAAAAAACCGCATTTCGATCCGTCTTAGTGCAAAAACTTCGAAGGTTAAGTGCTTCATTGCCTCGACTATAGATAATTTTCCGAAATTTGGGATTTAACGATAAAATTTGATCAAATTCAGAAAACAAAATATAAATCGATGATTCGCTAGATTTTCTTGGGGAGGGAGGGGTCAAATATAAGTAACTTTTTTTCGTAAATTCCAAGTAAGTAATAGTATTATAAACTTTTTATTTTAAATAAGTAATCATTTTTTCTGTGCTTCCTAGTCATTAAGCTTTTGCGTAACACATCTATCTTTGGTATATGATACGCTTATGTCTCTATAAATACGACGAACTACATCATTGCCTTGTTCTCTCTATATCTAACAAGTGCATTTCAGCCATGTTCGACATGTTTTGTCCAGTATTAAAGGCCACTACACTTCAGGATTCCATGGTTTACAAGTCTTTGAAGGGCGATTTTCATTAAGTTTAGTGGTTTATCGGCTGCGGTCGTTTTTGTGGTTATCGGAAGGAAAGCGGGTAAAGTATTAACTGCTTGATATACTGGAGTGACCAGCAATTTGTTTTGTAGAAATTATATATTTGGTTACTAGGTAACAAATTAATAAAACGTCGTTAAAATATTGATTGTAAACCTATTAAAAAATATATAATAATTAATTAGCACTTCGTAGGTATAGTGTCATAAATTAAATTATTTTAGAAACGATTTGATTTATTATTAAATTTAAACCAATATAAAAACAAAACTAAAGGGATTTCTGTCTATATAGAGTAATGAAATCAATAAGATATTACATAACGGGTCCCGGGATATAAAGTTAGGCACGCAGAAGTGCACGGAGTAAATTGACCTTTACAAACTTGCAAAACACCTCTTTGTCAAATTTAAAACAAACTTTAAACTATGTTAAAAAATAAAAATATAAGAATTTTGTTTTAATAAATTTTTTAAAGTTTCGAGATTTTAAATTAAAATTTATGACGTAATGCCATAAATGACATTCTTGTTCTGTGCTATTTATTATTTTTAAAAATAAGAATGGTACTGAGTTTAAATAGACTTATTACAACTTTATTTTTGCCGTATATTTCTGGCTTTTTAGGGAAAATTCGACGAATAGGTAATAAATTTAACATTTATAGTGTGTTTAATTCACAAAACACAGTTAGTTTTCAAATTATAAAAACAAAACTATTTAATGGCAACGTAACTACAAAAAACCCCATCTATAAAATCTTTTGTAAATATAATAAATTATATATATGTAAAACTTTCAAATCATTTGCCATAAAAGCATTTTTTTATATTTCTTTTACTTTTTTTGGTTTATAATCCTTTTATTCCTCTCAAACGCTTTTCTACGTAGCCACTTTCAGATAAAATTCCACAAATCAAAAAAGGATTTTATAATAAAGAAAAAATGAAACGCTTTTAGTGTTGTACCAAAGGAAACTTTTTTTAAAAAACGAGTAAAATTTAAGTAATTATTAAACGAAGATCATTATCTAGCATAAATATTACTTGATTTGAATAATACCTAATTACCTATGCCTGATGCTAAAGAAATTTTTCGGATTATTTAGTTAACTTAACACCATTATTATTTTTAAAAATAATAATGGTGTAATAAACATTCCTGTTACAACAAATTATTTTATCATTCCTTACATTATTTATAAATTAATAAACAAAATCTAAGAATTTTTCAAGTTATTTAATGGAAAACTTTTATAACTTTAATTTTAATACTGTTTAATTTACATTTTAAAGTTTATTTTATAGGTTATTAAAGTAATTGGTAACTTATTAGTCAAAACACAAGATTGTTTAAATTATAAAACTAGTAGCATTTTTTATGTCTTTTAAAATTAAAAAATGCGAAAAACTATTTAAAATTACGTTTTTGAGTACAATAGTAAAATGACATAGTTTTAATAGAAATTGCAATTTTCTGGCGAATCTAACATTTAAAATTAAACGCCATGCTAAATATATATATATATATATATATATATATATATATATATATATATATATATATATATATATATATATATATATATATATATATATATATATATATATATATATATATATATATATATATATATATATATATATATATATATATATAAAGCAGTGGCGGATATAGGATTTCAAACTGGGTCTAGAACAACTCGGCCCCAAAAAGCACCCAAGATTTACCGCTAAAAAATTTATAACCTGCATTCTTATAACACGGCATATAGAAGTCGACTTTGCACACCTTAAAGGAGCGTCGGTCGTATCAAACTCATCAACCACTTTTTAATTTTCCATTGTCAATTCAATACAATTTTTTGATAGAATTTAGACTAATAATAATTGTTATTGTTATAAGTATGTAGGGAATTACATACTCTTTGATTTTTCAGATTATAACAAAAAAATGCTTTCTACAATCTTAAGCCTATTCCAATTTTAGTGATTTATCACGTCTAAAATATAATTTGAGAAAATAAAAAGTCGCTTTAACTAACCAGAACTAACCAAGACCGACCAGAACTGAGGGCTTTTCAATTTGTTTAAATAATTACCAACTGTATTATTGTGGTATTATTAGTCACCAAGCGCATATTTTCACGAACATTCTTAGACGGAATCCAGGCAAAAATGATCATTAACGATAAATTGCTGTAGGCATTTTCCTAGAAGATAAAACAGGTGCCCTATTGAAACGGCATTGGTGTTCTCTAAAAGTGTAATACTTATTACCTTTGAAATATTATTGTTACAACAAAAATTACCGACAATTACTTAATCTTTATAATCCTATGGTGCCGAGTTTTCCGGCGCCGAGTTTTCTGGCGCAGAGTATTTTTGGCGCCGAGTCGACTGTGTCGAGTTTTCTCCATCCCCACCAAATATATACCAGATGCTGTAGGCCCCAAGGGAAACTCATTAGTGAAATAAATTCATCATTGGAACCTGCAAAAAAGTTGATTTTTTTTAATATCCCTCCCCTTAGGGAAAAATTCCAATTCCTCTATTAGCATTTTTTCTCGTAAATTAAATCACATTTTATCATCAAATGGCAAATTAATTATAAAAAATACAAATAAAGGATTTGCTTTAAAAGTGCAATTTTTCTTGGGGGTGGGGATATCAACAAAATCAACTTTTTTTGCAAATTCTAAAACATTTTTTTTACTGAAGTGTTAACTTTAAGTCCAATAACATTTGGTATATATTTGATGTGTGTCTCATGCCTTACCTTTTAGTTGAAAAAATATGAAAATTCTAGATTCAACAGTGTTTCGAAGAACTTTAAAAATATTATATTGATTGTATCTATCCTTAATAGTGTAAAAAATATGGGCATCGGCATTGGTTCAGTAGTAAAAAAGCATTTTTCTAAATAGAATTTCTGTATATTGTACCACCAATAAAAAAAAACTTTAAAAGAACTTAAAAAAATACGATATTGGATATGTCTATCTATATTAGTCTAAAATATGAGCATCCAAATCTGAAAAATAGTGTTTAATATACATTGTGTAATAGGCTGTAAGCTGTAAGCTTACAGATGCTTGCAGATACGTAAGTATTGGGATTTTAATACCCATTCTTCTAATACTATAAATATATATATATATATATATATATATATATATATATATATATATATAAAATATATATATATATATATATATATATATATATATATATATATATATATATATATATATATATATATATATATATATATATATATATATATATATATATATATATATATATATATATATATATATATATATATATATATATATATATATATATATATATATATATATATATATATATATATATAATATATATAGATATATATCAAATTTGGATTTTTTTTAAAAAAGATCTCCTAAAGGTCTTTTTATTGGTGATAATATAGAGGGTGTTTATACTGAACACATGATAATCAATTGTTTTTTTGTATTTTTTAATCTTTAAGGACGTAAAAATGATGCTAGTTAGTTAATTTAAATGGTTGTGTATTTGACTGACCAATAACAAAGATTCCAATGGTAAACACTTAATTTGGATAACCCTGTATACCCTGGGACTTCGACCAAAGCGGTTCCTTTTTGCATGTGAAAGTAAATTTAAAGAATATTTGTGGAGTTCGCGCTCTCATCTCATTTGTGCTCAAAAGCCGTATTATCCATTTTTTTTGGCTAATTTCTCAAAACTGTTATTTATTTTTTTAAATTAGTGGTCCTTTTTGTTAAACTTTTGTTACTTTTATGTAAAAAATATAAAGGGTTTTTTTTGTTTCATAAAAATTTTTGCATAAGTGGATAAAACTGGTTTTGAGCGCGAACTCCTCAATGGGTAATAGATGATACTATGTTTCGGTTTATTTAAATTTAAGATTATCATCAGACTCAAGCTGTGTATTTAAAAGGAAAGTGTAACCCATTTAATCAAACGTCAGAACTTAATTTACATTTTAAAATTCTTTGTGGAATTGCTCGACCTACAGTTAACAATAGGCGATAGGGTAAAATCGATGGGGTTCCATTTTAAAATTCACTTTTGTGTCGTCCGCGACGAACGAAAAGATTTTGTATGTCCGATTCATTTAACACAAAAAGAAATAATGGACATTTGATGATGTGGAATAAATATCTTTTATCCCGTTTAGGCTGTGGGCAACGAAAAAGCCGTGCCATAAAAATAAATGTCGCTAAAAAGCTAAATAGAATTGTGTAGGACGACAAAGTTACTTAAGTGCGTCGTTCGGTGTCTTTTGTTAACTGATGTACCCTTTTATCCTAATATTATGTTTTAAACATCCCCATTTATCGTGGGTAATATTACGGTTTACTTTTAATCTTTCTAGCTTTTAACCATCCTAATTCGGATAATTTGTAATAAATAACAACTCGTACGGCCGAGTGATGATCGCGTTGTTAAATTTAGCAATTGTTAAAAGTTAACAACGGTTTAGAATGTTTAACAAAACGTCATTATCAGTGTTATTCAATAATTTTAGTAGGCAACCTATCAAAATCTGACATTTTGTTAAACATTGTAAACCGTTGTTAACTTTTAACAATTGCTAAGTCCATTGCTAAATTTAACAACGCGATTATCACTAGGTCGTTAATAAAATAAAATTACCTTTTATACTATTTTTTATTACGAAGTGTTTGTTGGGTGCACTCCAAAATGAGACCGCTTCGGTCTTTGTCCCAGGGTATAAAACTGTGTGTGCATTGTGACATTGAGGACACACTGTTGTCTTATGGAATAATATAAAGATGCAAATTCTTTCATTTTAGGTTATTTTAAACAATTTCGTTTGCTTAAATACTAAAAGTATTTCAGTTTTTCCGGCTTTTTAAACAAATTTCGTTTGCTTAAATACTAAAAGTATTCCAGTTTTTCCGGCTTTTTAAACAAATTTCGTTTGCCTAAATACTAGAAGCATTCCAGTTTTTTTTGTCCTAATTATCAAATGCGTGTTGACAGATTTCTCATTTGAGAAATTCCGTGTTTTTAATAAATATAATAGATTTTACCTATATAAAATTTATTTCTTATTTGTTACATTGTATTTAATAAATCAGAAATGTTTTTCTTTGTTAATAATATTTGTTGTTAAAATAGGATAAAAAATAACTTTTTGTGAATCTGTCTCTCTCTCTCTCTCTCTCTCTCTCTCTCTCTCTCTTATATATATATATATATATATATATATATATATATATATTTTATATATATATATATATATATATATATATATATATATATATATATATATATATATATATATATATATATATATATATATATATATATATATATATATATATATATATATATATATATATATATATATATATATATATATATATATATATATATATATATATATATATATATATATAATATTAAAAAAAAAAAGATTTTTTTTTTTAAAATTTGGCACACGGTCATAACGAGGTGATAATTACATTTAAAACTATTTTGGCAAGTGCAGTGTTGCCAGATCTAACCGAAACAAATGGCAACATTGTAATTTTAAATAGAACACCCTATTTTTAATGCATATTTGGATTTTACACAAAATTCCAAGTAATTTTTGTTAACATCTTCCTATACCTATACCTATCTTACCGAGAAAAAATAATTATTTACTATTTTTTTAAAGGAACACTACCATGTCAAAAAGGTTTAATATTTACGTGCCTAATCGAGCTAGATACTAGATTTTTTGGATTAGGCAATGCATGTATTTAAAGGATCTATATGCTGTTATAGCAGTATATCTTACAGGGTGTTTCAAAAAAATTAAATTTTTACCGATATTAAATAATGATTAAAACTCAATTTCTTTAAATACAACATACTGTATTTTATCCCATTTTTAAATCGACCAATACCATTTGCCACCGTTTTTTAAATACTAGCGAATTTTAATTTTTTAAGCTTTTAATCACATTAATTAAACAAAATATAAAATTTTTTACGTATATGTCAAATAGTTGTTAGGACAATTTAAAATAAAAACTTTCAATGCCTACCTAGGTTAATTTTAAATTAAGCCGGTGGATTTATGGATGGTATTTAAAAACAGGGAAAACATTAAAATTCGTTTGTATTTAAAAAACGGTGGCAGATGGGTATAAAAACATGTATGAACATTTTGTAGGTAAATTATTGGTCTATTTGAAAATGGGATAAAATACAGTATGTTGTAAAAAAAAAGGTTTTAATCATTATTTAATTTCGGTAAAAACTTAATTTTTTTGGGACACCCTGTAAGATAAATCGCCATTATAGCATGTAGTTCTATAAAATAAATGCATTGCCTAACCCCAAAAATTATTTATTTTTTTAAAGTAGTTATTATTGGAGCAGCTAGCAGTAGCTCTGGTTACTAAAGTCTTTAAAGTAAATTTTCACTGTGTTATTTCGATAATTACTACAGAAAAAGTGGTGCTGGTATACCTATTTCTAGTTTCTTTTTTAGCTGCATATAGAAGAAATATGCTTTTTGCATCTTACTTCTATATGCAGCTAAAAATTTACTCTTCTTTGAATTTGTAGCTGTCTTGATATATCCTAATAGGGTAAAACACGTCTTTTGTTTAGACGGCAAAAAAATAAATTGTTCTTTTCTAAATTGGCGCATGGTTTTAGAGAAAACTTATTATTTTTTTTTCCTAAATGCCAAGTCGCCTTTTTTATTAAACCCATAATATTGTATCTTTTTTTTAATAAAATTTTTGATTTTAGGGAAAATTGCCTTATGTTATTATACAAGCAATTATTTAAAATGCTAAGCTACTCAATTCACCCCAAAAAAGCTAAATTATAATTAATTATTATCCCGTAAAAAAAGCATCAATTACAATTTTATTCTTTAGAAAAATTCAATTAAATCCAAGTTACGTATTTTTAAAGTCCTGGAACAGCTGAAGGAATTAACTCGGGAACAGAGAAGTTTAAAAAGGAAAAAAGAAAAAAATTGGCTTTGATATTTTTCATTAAAATGGCGTACGAAAAAGAAAATAAAGACATACCTCTTTAAAATTGTTAGCTTTGTAAGCGGCGCTTGAAGAAATTAATGGTATTTTCCTTGGAGTTCGTTGGAAGGTTAATGATTATACAAGGTGCATGTACTTTTAAAATAACAACATATTCTATTATTATTTTATAAACTGGCGATTTGTTAGTCTTTTAAAAGGTGCGGTGTTGATATAGCCATACACTACTGAAAAACTTATTAATTAAAGCAAATATACATGGTGTAAAAAGTATGATGCTTACAATTTAAATTGGCGATAGTGGAGCTCAAAATAAGTTAAAAAGTTTATATGACATTTGTTTCAAAACTTGACAGAGTTTTGTCTAAACGATGTCAAACTTACAATTTTGGAAGCAATTATTTCTGAAAATCATAACAATTGGAAACTTTCCTTTCAATTGCTTTTCAGTAGATTCATTTGTTAATAAAATAAATTAAGTTTTAAACGTTTTAGTCTACAAATTAAAAAATATATATAATTTTTTCCTTAGTTAAAAAGTTAAAAAACAATTGGCAACAGAGCTATTTACAAGCCTTGTGCTTAAAATAAAATCAGTTGTTCATTGGGCTCACCGGACCGGCCCACAGTGTCGCGTAAGATAGGGAATGTAGGACAAAAATACTTAAAGTCAATATATAAAAAAAATAAGCCTATGTTTTATTGAAATCTGAAAAGAAATAAACGTACAATAACATGCAATAAAAAAAAACAAAAAATATAAAATTTTTAATACAAATTACAAAATTAAAGATAAAATATTTTAACATGCTGTTATAGACAAACTTGGACACACAAATTTTTCCTTAGTGCAGCTGAATATGTCATTCCATAACATACTGACAAATGTGTCATGAAACATATACTTTTAATTTTAACAACAAAAAGATATTATACATTTTAGGCATATAAAGAACCCAATTTCCCCAATTTTTCAAAAATAACACTTATTGCTAACTCAATTTATTTGCTCAATGTTTAAGTTTTTAGTGCGAAAAGAAAATTAACACCAAGTCATATTGTTATCTAAAATAAAGTATAATTGACAACTTTATTAAAACAAAAACAAAACAATAAATCAACTAGTCCTAGCAAACACAAAAATTCTCATATTTTATTAGTCACTAAAAAGAAGAAAAGGCACCGGTAAACTTGAACTTTCTCTATCACCTTCTTCAATTATGATGTAATCTCTAATATCGAATTTTTTTATTTGATTTTGTGATAAAATGTCTAAGAGAAAAGAGTTCTGGGTCTGAGGTTATTAAAAAAGCTTTTATTGTATCGCTATTGGTATCTATTCTAGAAGTTTTGCGGCTATGACATAATCTCATTTTTTCGGAATACCTTATGCCTAGCCTTCAAGGCATCTTCTGAAAGCAGCCCAATACGTAATTCAAAAATTCAATTATGTCACAGCTGTGTAATAAAACCTTATGTACGAAACTTGGCATATAGTACCAATCATACAGACTAAGGTATAAAGAAAGATTTTCAGTTAGTAATTCTTGAAATGTGGTTAACTTTATTTTTAAACCAGAAACGAGCACCCTTACGATTTTGTCAAACTTTATAATAAGGTCTTTATTGATTCCTGTAATTTCGGCACTTACATCGGGATTACTAAAAAATCGTCGATAGCTCGGAAAATAGTCTGGATGAAGAGCGTTAACAACGAATCTTAATATTTTGTATTTTCTAACAGTTAAATTAATATCATAAAATAATGCTAAGGCCTCTTTGGGTGAAAGGCACTTCTGTTTCGACTTATCTTCATAACTATCGTTTGAAATTCACATCGCTCTTTCCGCAGCAAAATGTAATTCTTCGCAACTGTAATTTTTAACTAATGAATCTACTCTACAAATTTTGGTTTTTATCGATTTATTAATGTAGTATAACAACCCCTTATCACGTCTTTGCTGAAATATTGGATTTATAGGGGCATTGCTATGTTTCAGGTTGGCTAATTGTAATAGTATTTCGTCATCCTCTTTTTCTTCTAATAATAAATATATTGCTAGATCATCCATCACGACTCTTACCAAAGATTATTCCCTTTACACTAATAATTTTGCTATCGCGAGTTTGAGCCGCGGTCCTAAGAAACCTACCTGATTAAACGGCGGCCGCATGCGTTAGTCGCATTGCGTTAGTCGCATGCGACGGCCGCGTGGAAGGAACCACACCTTTAAATCGGGAAAATATGCCGATATGTTTTAAATTAATTGACGACAAATGTACCAAAGCTTTTTAAAAACGGAATGTGTGCAACAGAGAAATTTTATTTTTAAAAGCAAATTATAAAAAAGTGCTGTTTTAAAACATAATAAATTGTGTTTTTAAAATGGATATTTAACCTAACCTTTTGGTAAGTACAACAATTTTTAATCACAAATAAAAACCAAACAATAATTATTAATTGTGTTTTACTTAAATTACAAATGAAATATTAAAATAAATTGCAAGAAGTATTTTTTTTATTTGTATGTAAATGCGCATCTCCTTCTTCTTCTTCTTCTTCCCTGGGAGCCGTCTTGATTAACTACCGGAGGCAGCGAAGCCTCATGGGGTTTTGTGTCTAATCTTCCATTGTCTTTTATATCAATCCTCCCATTAGTCTTGTTCCTTCTACAAGTCTGTATAACCCCGAGACTGGTTGGTTGATATATTCCTGTGGGCCCATTTCCGGTTGCTCAAATAATGCCTGTCTTTTGTGATTCAATGCTTTACATTCGCACAGGATATGGTAGGCTGTTTCTTCCCCCGCACATTCTGCAACTTGAGTCCCCATTGTATGAGCCTATCTTGTGTAGGTGTCCTCTTAGGTTATCATGCCCTGTTAGCAACCCTACCTACTGTTATGCGAAGTCTTTTCCTACTTTGTCTAAATAGTTCTTCCTTCGTTCTTTTGGATGGGCCTCTTATGAAGCTTTTTCCATGTCTTATTCTACTGAGGTTTCCCCAGTATTCTTCGTGTTTGTTTCGGATCTATTCCCTGGTTTGCCCTCGTGCTGTGGTTTTGGTCACTCCAAGGGTAGGTTCTGGCCCAAAGTATGGTGTGGATGATCCCTGTACCGCCAGCTCATCCGCTTTTTCGTTGCCTTCTATCCCCGAATGTCCTGGTACCCACAAGAGAGTTACTCTGTTGCGTTCTCCCAGGACTTCCAGTTCTTTTTGGCATTCCCATGTCAGCTTGGACGTTAACTTGGGGTTTACTAGTGCCCTAGTGACGCTTGGCTGTCTGTTATTAAGCAGATCCGCTTGTTTTTATAAGCCCTTCTGTTATTTTCTTTTGCACAGTGCATTAAAGCATATATTTCCGTTTGAAATACAGAGCTGTGTGTTCCTAGTGGAATGGAGAATGGAGTGGAATGGCGTACACGCCCGCTCCGTTTTGGAACCATCCGTATACCAGATGATGTCTCCAACCGTGCCGGGGAGATAGGGTTGCTGCCACTCACTTCCATCTGGAATTTTTACCTCGAAGTTTTTGTTGAATGAGTATTGGGGAATCATCTGGTCTGTTCTCTCGTCCAGGATGTTGCCGCCAACCTGACTTTTTATGTTGTTGTGTCCCAAACTAGCGTAGATACCAGTTGATTTTTGTTGCAGTCGGAAGTAGCTCATTCTTGCCTCTCCCATTTATAAAAGGTTAAGTGGTGGAAGGTCTAAGAGACACTCCAGGGCTGCCGTTGAAGTTGTTTTAATTGCTTCTGTTATAGCTAAGCAAGCAAGCCTCTGTACCTTGGCCAGTTCTGTAACAGCAGTTCTTTGTCGCATTCTTGTTCACCATACCAATGATGCGTATGTTATCATACGCCTTACCACCATGGTATATAACCAATAGACCATGATTGGTTAAAGGCCCCATGTTTTCTCATGAGCGCGTCTGATTAACATAAGAGTCATCTCTGCTTTCTTTCTTATATTCTGAAGATGATGGTTCCAGGTAAGTTTAGAGTCTAGGATGATACCCAAATAATTTACCTCTTCCACAATCTTGATTGTTTCACCTCGTAGGATCAGGGGTCCTAAGCCCTCTAGATTTCTTTTTTGGTGAAGGCAACTATGGCTGATTTAGAAGGGTTTATGTTTAGTCGCTCCTTTCTGTCTATCTGGTATCTGCGTTTAGGGCCTGTTGCATTTTATTCCTAACATTATTGTTAAATTCTCCTTGGACCATAATGACAAGATCGTCTGCATATCCCAAAGTTTGGTGCCCTTCAAGTTGAAGGATATTTAGTAGGTCGTCCATGACAAAGTTCCATAGCAGTGGGGACAGAACTCCCCCTTGCGGACATCCTCGCTCAACCCGAGCTACAAGAGTTTCTTCAAGTATTGAAGTATATACTGATCTGCTCTTAAGCATGCATTTGATAGCATATTCGGCTTTTTCTACAAGCTCATGTAATGCTGTTTCTGTGGACTATGCATGTATGTCCTTGTGTAGAGGTGTGTTCGTAAGTGCATTCTCCCTGATGTGCCTATCCAGCAACTTCTTTAGGGTCTTTAGCACAAACGACATTAGACTTATTGGTCTTAAAGCTTTTGCCCCATTTTGTCCGGTATTCCCAGGTTTGTGGATGAATGCTACTCTGATTAGTCTCCAGGTTGTTGGTATATAGCCCAGAGCTAGACTGCCTCTTAAAAGTAGACACAGTTTATGTAGTAAAAGCTCTGGTCCTTTCTGGAGCATTACTGGATAAATGCCATCCGTTCCTTACGTTTATCACTGATTTTGCTACCTGCCAATCCTCCCTGGAGCAGTGTCCTGGGTTTTCTAGGTCTGAACTTTTGCAGTCTTCCAGTGACATGTTGGTTATTTTGCATCCCGGAAAGTGTACCCTGAGTAGTTCCCTCATGGTCTCATTTGCCGTTCTTGTGTGATCCCCTGTGGGTTTCTTTAAAGTTAATATTTGCGATTGAGATTCTTTCGAAAGAATCTTGTGGAGTCTGGCTGCCTCATGAGTTCCTTCGATTTCCTCACAGTGCCTTCTCCATGAATCTCTTTTAGCTTTCCTCAATGCCTTGTTGTATTGCGCATCTCCTTAAAAAAACTGTAAATATGCAAAACCTCGCAAAAAACGTTCGACGTTCGACTCGCTGCGATTGCCAATATTTTAAAACTTTAAAACGCCATATTTCTAAAACAATTAATTTTTAATCCATATATATTTGGATTTTTCGAATTGTTTTGAGCTCCACTATCACCCATTAAAATCGTGAGCATTATAGGTTTTACACCCTGTATATAAATAAAAGATAAATAAAATCGAATTATATATTAAAAGTAAAATAAAAGAAATAGAAACACTGCCCTAAAAACCAAAATTAAATTAATACGGGAAAAAAGTTCGGAAAAATGTAATGTAACCAACCTTATTATACATGGTATTTTCCTTATCTTGGGCATTTGACAATGGCGAGACCTTAGTACTAACAAAATTTTTCATTATTATTTTAAAACTGAAGATTTGCTAGTCTTTTAAAGGGTGCAGTGTTGATATAACCATACCACCAAATGGAAAGTTAAATGCTTAAAATATATAAAAGTGATATTTTGTGTTGCTCTAATGGAAGCTATAAGAAGGATTTGTACTAGCTAGTTTTTTGGAGCAAAAGTTGGGGCCATACCTATAAAATAGGGACTGGTACCCTTCAGTCCGCTGGTGGGCAAGAGAAAGAGACTTAGTAATGAAAGTGGGGTTAATATTGAAGTAAATACCTCTTCTTTTAATGAAATTAAGAATGCTTTGTGTTGGGAGACAATCTATTCCCGAAATTAGGAACAGTACTTCAAGCAGAGTCTGATTTGGGATACACTAGAAGTGAAAAGAGGAGAAAAATAATTTTTGGCTTGAAAAAGAAATCCACTTTTTTTAAGCTATTGTATCTATAGATATACTGTGTTTATGCCATTTAAGCTTACTGTGACAAAATTGTGAGCATTCTAAAAATATTTAAGATTATACAGGGTTTGTCAAAAAGAAGAGAATTAAAAAAAAAATATGAATTCATAGAGGGTTATAAGTTTTTTTTGTATTTTACGTAAAATTCTAAGACTTTTTTAAAGAGATTCTATGTCTTAACCTGATAGTTTTTAAAATAATTGCATTTATTTAAATCGAATGTACATACAAAAATTATATATATATATATATATATATATATATATATATATATATATATATATATATATATATATATATATATATATATATACATATATATATATATATATATATATATATATATATATATATATATATATATATATATATATATATAATATATACAGGGGGTTTAAAATGTTTGAGGAAAATTTAAAAGGCGTTATACTTTTGAAAAAAA
>JAHBCN010014588.1:0-22330 GCA_019359885.1 Listronotus oregonensis
CAGATTTTTCACGTTTAAAAAAAAAAATAATTTGAACCCGGGGGAGCTGAGGCAGCAGTACAGTCTTGAATTAACTATAGTCCATAGTAAAATAATAAAATGTTTCATGCGTAATTCTTAATGGCCAGTTTTTTGCGGTGGGCTCCCGGACTAAATGATCCAGCATAAAATTTAAAAAAAAAAATGGAGAAAGGTGTATTTAGGAAAAAAAGGTTTTTTTAGCCAATAAAAGAGTATGTGCAAGAAGCAATTTATCCTCAATTTTAATTCCTGAAACTCTTCAAAGTAATACAATATTTATTTCCTTAAACTTCTTGGGTTTTGAATTTAAAAAAAACTAAAATTACATTAAAATCTTTTAGCTTTTATTTTCTAAGGCTAATTTAAAAATAAAAATTTTAAATTAAAAAAAAACTAAATAAACCTTTTTTAATTAAATACGATTTAAATTTAATTTTTCAAAAGTTTAAATTTTTTTTACGTTATAATAAAGCTTTTCCCCACAACATTAAAACTGGTAATACAGAAAACAATTTAAAGGATCTATTACAAACCCCCCGGGCCTTATTTTTCTCCGCTTGCAAGTGAAAAAAAAAAAGAGCTAATTTCATTTTACTATTTGGTTTTGCTTTACTGCTCTTTGAAACTACTTAAAAGGATCTCTGTCATAATATTGGAAACAAATAGCAAAGAAGAACTACATTTAAAGCTTCCGGAAACATTAACATAGGACCATGAAAGCGTATTTCGTTTATTACAAGTTTTTTAAAAAAAAAATGGAAAAAAAAGGCCCTTTTTTGTCATATCTTAGGTCACCGGTACCGAGTAGTACGAAAGTGATAACCCGGGGAAAAGCATATTTGAAGATGAAAAACCACTGTCGCTGGCGAGTAGTTTATCTGACGATGGCCGCAAAACCCTTACACAGTTTATAAAGTAGGAGCTGCTACTTTCCAACCTACTTTTTTTGGATACTAGGTTCTTTCTTCAACTCTTAAAAAATTTTTCCCCGTTTACAACCACTGAGTTGTACGATTCGACCCCTACCTTCAAATTTTTGTTCAAAGCTACCCTTTCCCCGGGGAAGACGACGTTCAATACTTGCAAATCTTTGATGATTTGGTATACGACGGTCAGGAAATTTCTCCATGTGAACCCAACATTTTGACGTTCATTTCGTTGGCAAACCCGACAAAAAAAACATATAAATTTTTTTCGGAGGAGACAATAGTTGTCCATATTTAACGTAATCGTAATTTTAGAGGTTAAAAATAGTGTCCTAAATGCCCAAACTCTAATAGCAATTTGTCAACAGAAATATTAAATGTTATAGAAAAAAAAAAAACATAATAAAGACACCAGCAAACAATGTTTAGCAATAACCTCTTATTACTAAATTAAATATTTTGCCCGAGCACGAATTTAAAAAAAATGATTTTTTCTGGAAAAAGCACTTATCCTAGCAAGATTTGCAAAAAAAAAAAATCTTCCAAATACATTTTTCCCCACCAACATAAAAAATCAAAAGATATAACTACATATGACGTCACGTTTATAATATTTTGGGTTAAGTACAGTTAATAACTATGCCAACAGCAAACGACATTTTATAAACCAATATTTTTTTTAAATATCTGACGCCCTCTGCAGGCTAATTGAAGCAAATTTGGATCTCTCCGGAGTCTGTCATCAAACGTTGTAAACTTTTTTTTTCGAAAATCCTGTATATATGTTTTATTGAATAAAGCACTGTATTTCTGAATACTGTACTGTTTTGTCAAAACACGACCTGTATTTTCAAATAACGGTTCTATATTTTTGGATAACGGCACTGTTTTTTTTAAACCCCTACTGTTTTTTTAATACCGGCTCCATATTTTCAAATAGTGGCACCGTTTTTCGAAATAACGTCATCGTATTTTTAAATAATGGTAATTTTTTTTAAATAACGACACTATATTTTCCCAAAAAACAGCAGCTTTTTTTTTAAAAACCCCCACTACATTTCTAAATAATGGTGCTGTATTTTCAAATAACGGTATTGTTTTCAAACAAGGATTTTTTCCCAAATAATTTTTGCTTTAGGTACGTGTAATAGTAATGACTAGATGGAGCTTATTGACTAAAGACTATAGAGTAGCATATATTTATTATCTTATATTCTTATCTGGAAAATTATTTTAAAATTTGTCCAAGCTAACATTTTTGTGTTGGCTTACATGTTCAAAAAAAAAAATTAAATAGACTCAACGTCAAAATCAGCTGATTGACGTAAATCACCCAGTAAGGGGTTAAAGGCGTTTCAATTTTTGTTTAAATTTTTTTTTGTGTTTTTGGGGGTGTTATTTCGTGTTTTAAAGTAATTAGTGAGATTACAGATTACTCTGCAGTTTTTTTTTTGTGTGGACTATTTCCCTTTTTTATATTTCATAATTTATTTTATTTTGAACCACTAGGGAAAAGATATTTTTTAGTGTATAATTCACAATGATTACTGTATTTCCAGTTTGGAAAAGCTTCGAAACCCACTTCAGAACTGTGATGAGTCGGAGGTAAGAAAATATAACCTAATAAATTTTTTTGGGGAAAAAGATGCTATCAAATTAAAAAGGGTCTTGCAAAAGGTAAAATAACTCGTTTTAAGAGTATCATAATCTAAAAATACATCCTCAGATGCGCCAAATATTTTAAGATTTAAATATATTTATGAATGTTTTTTTTGGGGTTGCATAGTGGCCGTTGCTGACAATATAAGAAGAAAAAAAATGAAATCTATAAGTAACTTAGGCTTAATGGAAAAACCAAATGTGCAACGCAGGGAAGGAAATTTTTTAAAAAAGGGTTTTTTGGAAAATGATGATTTAAGAGAAAAAAAAAATCTTTGGGTGTTTCTCGATGAAACCGGGGTCTTCTCGAACAGCTCTTTGCAGGATGACGATGTATATTTCAGTGGAAAGGAAAAAAATTCTAATGAGTAATTATACGCTAGAAAAAAATGTACTATTTTACCCTTAACGAAAAATTGCCTTATAAATTATCACAGTTTTACAAAAAGCTTCCTCTTGCACAACGACAAGTTCTGTTTTTCTTTTAGGAATATTTTTACAGTTTCTGCTCCGAAGCATTAGCTGTCATAATTACTTCTTTTGTATATCCCAATTAGAGCAAATTAAAAGTCTACTCAGATGCATCCCTTTATTGTCCACTTCACATTGCCCACTTTTTTCCGCACCTTCATCTCTAGAGTTTCGAGACTACGAAATCATATCAGTAATTTACATCTGACTTCACTCTAGACACTCGTAGTATGTAAACACTTAGACTTTAAGCATAAGGGGTATCCTGAGAAAAATACACATATATGACAGATTCGAGAGATACCCAGTTAGGGTCTCTTTCATACATAGGACATATGATTAAACCTGTAGCTCTTGGACAACATTAAACTACAGAACACACTTGCTGCATTCTTATGAAACATTAAAGTATATTTAATTAAAAAACTAATGAAATACTCATATTTTCCTTAGATACATTATTCTACATGCTGGTTCAGAAAAAGGATTTGTTGATGGTGCCAGTAGAAGTTTTAAATCTAAAACAAAAACAGGAGATTACCATGGCGAGATGAAAGCTGAATATATTGAAAAGTGGGTTAGAGATGATCTACTAACTAATTTGAAAAGGCCTTCATTAGTCATTTTAGGTAATACCAACTACCATAGTAGGTTGTTAGAAAACTGGCCATATAGTGGCGGGAAGAAAGAAAAATTTGGTTAAATGGTTAAAAACCCGAAATATTCCTTTTGCAAAATCGGCGACAAAATAGATTTTGTAGTGCTTGATTTAGCCCCTACCAAAGTTTCCCAAATCTTATGTCGTCGATGCTCTTATTCAGGAGGGTGGTCATCAAGTGCTGCGCTTGCATCCATATCATTGTGAAGTCAATGCTATTGAAATGGTATATATTTAAAAATAATAAGACATTCCCTATTTTATGGGACCCACAATATTAGTATATTAATAAGGTAAATGGTAATAAAAATCATTTACAAGTTACCTTTTTTACTTTTTAGCTTTTCTTTATTAAACTACCTTACTGCTTTTAAAAAAAAACAAAATATTTAATGACTATTTCAGTTTAACACATTACATCAATGGCCACAGTAGTTGCCAAAATGCTTGAACTCACAAGCATCCATTTACAGTCCAGCTGCTAAAACGCCAAACCTACCACTTTGTCTGCTCTCTTATCTTAAAAGTGTCCAGACTAGTATCTGCTGCGTGCAGATTGCATACATTTTTCTTTCGTCATTACATACTTTTGTTTTTTTTTTATAAAAGCCCCTGGTGGACACTGCCACTTCTAAAGCCTTAAACACGACCTTCCAACGTTTTTGATAAATTTATTTTATAAAATATAAGCATCTTATTGTGTTAATGATACTCTGAATAAATAAATGATTATTACTGTTTTGTTTTATTTATTTTTTAATTTAATATAGAAAGCAGCTAATGAAGTTATATCAGATGAAATAAATCGACTTAACTTTAGGCATTTTAAAAAAAATTGTAAATTTGCATTATAAGGGATATCGAATCATCCCTTATAGTGAGACATTTTATCAGGATATTTCAATTTAACTGTAAAGAGTTGTTTGCCTGTAAATATAACAAAACATAACAGGTCTGTTTGATATTCAAAAATAGTGTACACTATTTTACATTTTTTTACGTACCTCAGCGCTCTAATTGAAGGTGTATTTAAGGACTAATTGTACAAAAGTGTAAAAAAGTGTAAATTATTTCTAAATAACAAACACTTAATGAATAACTATTAATCTGCACTAGATAGGCGAAAATGGTAATTTTTAATAAAATATTATGGCCAAACATCAAGCTTTCACAATTTATGCAAATATATGAACAGCAAGAAAAAATACTGATGAATTTAGTTATTGTAATCTAACAATTTTTATAAGATATTAAAATTTTGAAACCTCCTCCCTCAGCACGGTCCTGACTAAAATCCTTATATTAGCCAACTTAAATCTGAAAAACAAAATTTACTAATATGTAGGGATATTCGCATTGCCAACCTAAAAATGTTAGCTTGGACAAACTATATAACTAAAGGATTTGTACTGTACAGATATGCAGACTTTTATTAAAAAACAAACAAAAAATCAGTGCTCGAAGGGGCAAAAGTATTCCTTTAATGATTGTTTTACACCAAGCGGGGATCCTTTGTACGCGAAAAAACCAAAGGACCTCTTATCTGCTGCTAAAGTAGCTTTAAAAGCATTTACCGATATGGAAAAGTTCAACCTACAGGCTTTGTACCATTACCTAAGGTTGACTACTTAAAAGTTATATGTCATCTTCTATATCCCGATATGTCCTTTTGACATTTAATAATAATCTTTTTTTATCATTTACATAACATCACATTTCGTCAAAGTAAGATAAATTTCCCAAGTCACGTGGTTTTCAACTGGAGCCAAAGGGCATTTAACATGTAAATACTATATTTACCAGTCGATTAGTATGGTTCAGCTTTATAATATTAAACAATGTTTTTCGATAGTCTCGAACGCTATGCGATGAAAAACCGTTCTTGCGCTGATTGATTTAAGGCATTAAGCTCGTCTCTTAAACTTAATAGATCTTTTAAGTTACGTGGCTCCCGAAATATGACAGTTGAAAGGAATCAGTTGACAGGTTATAGCTGCCATGCGAAGAACTTTAAGATAGGTCTCATCCACGTTACATTTCCTAAGTCACATGGTTTTAGACATATGACAATTGACAGGTGAAATTAGACAGGTGACAGTTGTCATAATTTTTACGCCCTGCGCACTACCCTAAAATCCAGCTAGTCCATGTAAGCTAAATCCCACATTTGACAGCCAGGCCTGCGCAGTTTGAGTTTACCCAAGGATAACCCGTTTGACGTCATCCTCGGTTGTTTCTCGATCTTCCTCTACCAAAGTTAGTTATTTTTAAACTTGATTCTTATCGGTCGTAAAAATGATGAAAAAACATTCGAGGAATCCCGTGCCGGCCTATTATTTTGCCTAAAATGACGATAAATCATGGAGTTTTTTACACTTCGGTGAAAACTGGAAACACGCAAAGTATTTTGGAATAAATGCCAATGTAATTTGGAAAAAAAACTGCGCAAAAGTTAGATGTGATGTGATGATATCTCAGCGAAAGTAACGCTGAATTTATAAACTTGTCGTTGGCGTTGACGACGGCGTCTGCGTTGGCGTTTGCATTCATTTATTTTACAGTCAGTTATTTACAAAACGGCGTCGACCTGCGTTGGCACTGAACCTGGCGTTCAAGTAATTATTTTTATTATATTTTTTTTTTAATCGGACAACAGTAAATTTAAGGATATAATAAACGCCAAGTCATAGTATAGCCAATTTAAGGAGAGTTAGAGCTACAACTTTATAAATTTTTGTTTTTTATGAACAAAACATAAACATCAAAGGACAAAAGACCAATAAGGAAAATTCCAAAGCCAAGACTATTCCTGATTTAATATTAAATAAGGGCAGGTCTAAATTTAAATTTAGTTTAGGGGTAGAAAAAAACTTTTTGTAAATCTAAATATACCTGTTGAGTTATAACCAACAGACCATAAAAATAGTTTAAGAAATCGAGCAAAAATTTATCGGGATATCCCAAATCCAACAAAACTTTAGGGAGCTAGGTCATATTACTTTAGAACGAAATTATAGTTACTGTATATTTTATTTGGTTAAATAAAGATTAACAAAAAATAAAAAATATCTATGAGATTAGCCAGGCATAAAAACATTTAACTTCTGCAAAATAAGTTTTAACTTGTGCAAAACTACGTGCCAGGTAACTGAAAAAAATAATCAAACACTATCTTGGGTAAGTGAATACCCAAGACATCAAGGAACAGAGATCGCCCATATGTGTATACTTAAATACTAATTTAGGCATACATAATTATTTAGACCCAAAAATGCCAAATTTGGTAGTACTTAAATCAACAATTAATAAATAGAATTATTTTTTATTAATTATATAAATAGAAAAATTGCGGTGTTTTAAAAATATTAAAAACCAATAGTAAAAAATTTTAAATATTAGTTTAAAATCCTAAATATATTTTATTTTAGCTTTAAGATTTCATATAAAATAAATCTATTAATTAATCTATTTAAATTATTTGGGATACATTTTTTCCGTTAATGCAGTGCCTTAAATAAATACATAAGATACATAAGATTTATTAAGGTAAGTAATGATCAGCTAAATAGTTATAAAGGAAAGTTTGGTTCTCTTTGGTGTATCCTGTGCTTCAAAAAAAACTTAATTGTAACTACCTGTGTTTCTGACTAAAATAGAACACATAAAAAAAAGTAAGTAAAAAATTTGCAGTTCAAGAATCTAGTATAATAGGCAAACATTCAGATAATTTTACTAGGGACAACAGCTATTTTGGAACAAGGCAAGATATAAATAACTTGTGACTATGAAGTTTACGTGATGGTGGCGGTGGTAAAGATGTCGCTAGGTCGATAGCACTATCAATACTATCAATAGTATGGAGCTCCCAGATAGGGTATCACTTGAAAAGACCCCTATCGATAGTTCGAGAAGTATCTCTGTATCATACAAAAGTAATTCTTGATGTATCAATAGGGTCTTTCTAAGCTAAACCCTATCTGGGAGCCCAATACTATCGATAGTATCGATAGTGCCTAACAACCTATCGACATCCCTAGGTGGGTTCAAATAATAAATTATTAAAATACATAATCCACGTGAATTATCCGGCCTAGTAACCGCCTCAAATAAATTTTATATTTTTATTTCTATCTAGTTGGCCAATAAAAGGCGTCTAATATTTAAATATGTTATTGAAAACAAACCCCTATTTTTTTACATGTGCGCAGATTTGTATTATTGAAAATTATTACGGGCATATCTGGAACTTCGCAATTATGTTTATGCTAGGGTCCCCAACTGTTTTACAAAATATATATTCTTAATATTTGTTTAATCACGTTTTCACTCACAAAAAGATGCTTCTTTTATCTTGACTCTGTACATATCCAAGTACCACAATGAATCAGTTGGTCAAGGCAGTATAAGCCTATAAAGTTACGAAAAAATATATTAAACAAAAAATATGCTTTTTAATAAGCTCCACAGAAAAGATTATATACACATTTTTAATAAAATTAGTAATAAAGGAGATATTAGAGTTGCCGCGAGACACGAGATACGAGACGTCTCGTCTCGTCTCGAAGCCATTTTGTCGTCTCGAATTTCGAGACGAGACGAGATAAAATCCTTCGAGACAAGCTCGAGACGAGACGGGACGAGACATCTCGAAAAATTTTAATGACTTAAAACTTAAGTGAACTAACTGTAATAAATCTCCAACAATATATTTCTAGTTCTTAAGAATTATACAGGTTGTTTAAGATACTATATTATATTAGTGTTACAAACTTCGACAGCAGTTGGATCTTGCAAAAATAAGTTTCTATAAACATAGGTCAAGAAATGCATCGTTTCAGAAATACAGGGTGTTAAAAAAAAGAAACTAAAATTAATTGCTTTAAAAAGTATATCACCCTGTGGTTTTATTATTTTTTAATTATTTTGAATATTTCACTCATGTACATATTTTCCCATAAGAGAAGTGGTATTATGGAAAAATTCCATCGGAAATTTCACGTCGTCTAGGCAACGTGGTTTTTCCACTTACTGTCAAATTGACAACACGAAATTTTTAAATAATAATGACGGTTTGTTAAATTATTATTTAATTTTTAGTTAATAAACTTTATCTACGTTTTTGATTCGTGAAATATTCTCCTTAAATACGGCTCGTGCTTTAAAATTAACCAGATAATTTTTTACTCATGCGTGTTTTCTTTAAAAATTTCACTCGTCCATCGGACTCGTGAAATTATGAGAAAACGCGCTATCGTGAAAAATTATAGGTAATTTTTAAGCACTCGCGGTATTACCCCCGATAAAACAACTTAAAATTCAACTGTTTTGTCTTTTGATTTTTTTTTAAATTTTGCTTTGCTTTCAAGAAAAAAATTAAAACCGATTCTTTTTTATACCCTTTTGAAAAGTAGGAGTTTTACTTTGTCTCTCGAAAAAAACTCAAATAACGAAAAAGTTGTATTTTAAGTTGTTTCATCAAAATAATTGTTTTAAAAAATTATGTACAATCAAAGCTTTTTTTTAAGTTTAGGACCCTGCGTATTTCCAATTTTGAAACGATGCATATCCGGACTTATGTTTATAGAGACTTTTTTTGCAGGATCTAACTGCTGTTAAATATTTTAAAACTATTGCTTAAGCACCCTGTATAATTATAAGAAAAATTTCTTGAAAACATTTTACCTGTGTTTTGTAATAGAGTTTATGACTTATGTTCCATTATCTTTTAGATTTTTTTTCTATTTTGTGGACATTTTTATGTCATTATATGTTCTATATTTTAATTTTAAATAAAAAAACAAATTATTAAGTTCTTTATTTTATATTATGGGTTTCCGTAAAGTCTGAAATCACCAATTTTTTGAGAAAACTACGCAATTTTTAGAAAAGCTCAATCACTTTTATTTTACAAGGCGTGTTATAAAAAATATAAGTATTTATACAGGGGGTTTCAAAAAAGAGATACATCATAAATGGGACAGCCTGTATTTTTTTACGTATTTTGCGTCTACGGTTTATTTCAAATGTTTTTCATTAGGTGTCTATGCAGAGGGTTGTTTTTGCATGTTTTTATATTAGTTGAGGATATGCCGCTTTTATGCTTTAAAAAGTTTTAATTTAAACAAAATGCATCCTTCTTAAAATACATACCAGTTTGCAGCAGATTTTGTAATTAGTTTGTGTGTACAGGGTGAGTCAAGATGCCGAGGAGTAAGTAATTTAAGGCCTTGAATATAAGATTTGTAGATGATGTGCTTATGTAAGTATTAGGTATATGGATAAATAGTATGTTAAATTTTAACGATATTTTGAATTAGTCAGGGCACGTCCATAAAGTATTAGGGTGCTACAAAAGTATTTTTTTTTAATTTAAAATAGACTACCTATACATACTCATATTTTTACAGTTTTGGATTCTATTTATTCAATTTTAGAAATTCCTATACCTACTTTATATTCTATACCCAGAAAGTTAGTAGGTATAAGAATAAGAATATTGTCATTTAGGATAGTTTGGGTATACTTAATTATTATGGAAAAAGTAAAAAATTGGTAAAAAAATTTAAGAATAAACATTTCTTAAATTAAACATTGGAATTAATAATGTAATGATAAAATATGTGTGTTACATTTAAAAACTATGTCTTTATATCACCAGCTTGTGCACTGTGCAGACATAAAAATTAGTTTAAAAAATGTGTAACATGTACCTAAAAATAAAAATTGACGGGTCCAAGCATTTTTCTTAAAATATTGAAATTAATGTAATTGAAATAAGCCAAAACAACTCGAGACAAACGAGACAAAACGAGACGAGACGAGACAAACGTTTGTCTCGTCTCATCTCGACCCTTGTCTCGTCTCGTCTCGAAATATATTATCTCGAAATTTCGAGACGAGACGACACAAGGCTTTATCTCTTCTCGTCTTGTCTCGTGGCAACTCTAGGAGATTTAAGCAAAAAAATGAATTTGGCGATTAAAAATTTTGCTAATAACATTTTTTTTTTTTTTGGTACAAGTAAGTATAACAACATTCATCTAAAAATTGATTAAAAATGTGCTATTTATTAATTAAAACAAACTAACACACATGTGCCTCAGGCAATGGAGGATAACGTAGTGGCACAAATATTTTATATAATTGTCCAGTAGCTGTACCCATTCCAAACCACTTGAAACTTTAACTAAAAGAAAATTTAAACTTTATTTTATTGAAAAAAAGTCCCTTTTCCATCTGGGTGTTATATACCTGGCAGGACACTTAACATGTCGCGATCTTTTATGCTACTATGTGTATAGCTCATCGTTTTTATTATCGTTTTAAATAATAATATTAATAATTTATAAAAACAGTTACTCGTTTAAAATGATCTTAAGAAAATTTTAATAATATTTTTAATATTAAAAAAATATTTTTTATAATTTATTTAGCATTAAACTTTTAAAATATTTCTCTTATTAAGCTATTTATATCTTCTTTATTTAAATTATTGTGTTTATCTATGTATTTACTACTTTAAAATATAATCAAATTAAAGTTTAAACATTTATTCAACTAAAAAAAACATTTAAAAAAATTAATGTTTAAAATATAACATCATTATTTAAATCGATATTAAAAACGAGCTATACACAATAATACACATAGTAGAATAAAAGATCGGGAAATGTTAAGCCTCTTGCCAGGTATAGAACACCCACATAGCGGGAGCACTTATTATTTTTTTTTCAATAAAATAGAGTTTACATTTCCTTTAAGTTAGAGTTTTAAGTGGACCGGAATAGATACAGTTATTGGACCAATAAAAATTAAATAAAATATCCGTGTCACCAAGTTATCTCCCATGGCCTCGAGGCACTTGTGTATTAATTTGTTTCATTCAATGAATAAAACATTTTGAATCAATTTTTAGATGAATCGGAGTTGGTATACTTACTTGTACGAAAAAAAAATGTTGTTATTAGCGAAATTTTTAATGGCCAAAATCACTTTTTTGCTTATATCTCACTTATTACTTATTTTATTAAAAATGTATATACAACCTTTTTCATAGAGCTTATAAAAAACATATTTTTTCTTTAATACATTTTTTATAAATGTTTTAATTTTTAAAATATTTGCGTTTTTATTTTAAATTTAGATCGTTAATATGCCAAAAACTAAAACGGATACAAAAGTTTTTGTAAAAAAAATGACGTAGGCTTATTACGTAGGCGTTAATTTTAATTATTTACCTTTTTCCCTAAAACTAATAGTGTTTAAGTTTTTTACGATTTTTTTTAGGTACAAAAAATGCAATTTGTACGCGCTGACCTGAGGCAGCAGTGCCGCTTTGAATTGACTATATTTCCTAGTAATATAAAAAATATTTTATGCGTATCTCTTATTGGCTAGCTTTTTTGCAGTGGCCTCCCGGACTAAAAGAAATAAGATGTTTACTAATCCAGTCTCGTTAACTAAACTTTAAATAATATAAAATGATAATAATAATTAAAAACGAGTACCCAATAATTAAAATGATTAAAAAACTTTCCTGCCAACATTTTTATTTTTCCCGAATATTAACCCACTTGTAATTTTTTTATTCCGGGTTTTTTAACATGACTCGTAATTAATTATTCCCTTTGCTTGTCGTAATAAACTTTTTTAATTTCGTCGGACCCAACTAGGTTAAAACATTTTGACATATCCTGGAAGTACATTTAGGGTCCGGGTAACATAATTGGTTACACGACAATAAAAGTTAAAGCATGTAAAAAGCAGGTATATTATTACAAAAAAATGCCGAACAAAGATCAAATTGGATTAGAGGTTTAGTAAATTTACAAAAATATTTACCCCAAAATTTTTTCGATTTAAATGTTTATTAATTACTAGTTATAGGTCTAGTCAAGAAGTAAGTTTTCTGGGAAAAATAGTTATAGTGGAGAGCCTGGGGAATTCGACCTCAGAATCCAAATACGTTGAATATATTAATGTAAAACTTTTTGAATTATGTTGAATAGATAAAATACCAAAATGTTTACCCATTTTTTGTTGGTTTTTTTAGATCTATAAAAATTTTGGGATAGAGATTATCTGAATTTTTTTTTCATGTCAGGCGGAAAGTTATGCAGACCGATTGATTGTTTAAACAGCAATTAATTTACAAATTCAACTGTGGTTTTGAAGACATCGATGTATTGGTTCTATTAATTGCACTTATGGTCATTTGGAAGACCATAAAGTTTATTATCAAAAGCCACCTCGAGAAAAAGTTGCGCATTTTTTTTATCTAAAAGCTTAGAAAAATCGCTACCAAAATGCAAAGAACATATTTTTTTCTTACACGCTTTCACTGGTTGTGATACGACGTATGCTTTTTTCATTAAAGGTTAAAACATCAACTAACCACAACTAACCACAAATTTTGAAAAAAATTACAGATTTACTTGACTCAGCTAAAGTATATAAATATGTTAATAAAGATTCTGATAATGTTTATCAAGCTGGTATAACACGCATTTTGGTTTTATATAGTGCTCCCAAAAAATTAAAAGACTTAAATACTTTCAGATTTTTTAAAAGACACAGCTAAAAACATCGGCGTTCAATTGTCGTTATTAGTTCCTACAGTAGCAGATTTACATTAGGGGCACTCGGGGCTAATGCCCAGGACTCCAAATTTTTCTTATCTTTGGGTTCAATAAAATATGATTAGTTAGTTAATAATATTTCTTTTGAAAAGTGGGAATGGAAGTACGTTTCTAATATACTTGAACCAATAATGATGAATCAATCACCAGCTCCATAAATTTTCTAAAATTGTTATTTTGTAGATGTAAAAAAGGATGTGGAAATGTCTGCGGATGCCACAAAAGTGGTTTATACTGCACTACGGTGTGTTCACAATGCAACGGTGACAGTTGTTTAATACATCTTCTATTATAAACATAAGTAAAATAAAAGAAACTGATGAGAACGAAAAAAATCTAATTTTATCCACTTTTAACTTTTTTTTTGTAAGTTAAATATATAAATAATTTTAAAAACAATATTTTTAATTAAAATTAATGTTTTTTAGTATTTATCTTTAATATTATTATCATAGAAATTTATTCATAACTCAGTTTATGCTGAAAATTAAATTTTTATATAACGGATTATATGAAAAAAATATGTTCATGTTTGTTTATTTAATTATTACATTAAAAGCAATTAATTTTAATAAGTAAAGATTGTAATATATCTTATAAAAAATGCAATTGAACAGGTTTTACAATCATTTATTTAAAGTATTTGAATTCCGAGATATTTGTATTTTTAACCCCTAAGGCTCTCCACTATTAAAGGGATATAAAAAATATGAGCGTTGGCCCATTCGACGTGGATTGCAATTCTGGGAAATGTGTCATGTCAATTTTTTTCTGCAAATAAAAATTGCAGTTGGTATTAACAAAAAACGACAAAATGCTATTTTGTTTTTTGATGACAACTTAAGATCTCTACAAGAGGATTCCGATAAAAAACTATATACTCCCGGATCTTTAGCTTTACTATTTATAATTTTAATTTAATGCTGAAAAAAGGGCTCCTCGCACCCGTTTCAGGATGAGTACACCGCCCCTATAGTAAGTAGGACTGCATCCAAATAGAGTTTTTTAAAGCACAAAATATTGATTTAAAAATGTTAAAACATTATGGTGTTATTTTAACACTTGAAGAAGTCCTTTCTATGAGTTTAATCAATAAGATGATATGATAAAATTATTTAAAATTTGTTTATTTTGCTAATAACAAATTTTGTAAGTAAACAAAATTTTACGATTTTTAATAATCATCTCGAAACTGGCGAGCAGAACCCTGTTTTCAGCAACAATCTAAAATTATAAATATTAAAGCTAGCGATCCAAACAATTTTTTTCGTTTTTTTGTTAATAAGAATTGCAATTTTTATGCGCAAAAAAAATCGGCATAACACATTCCTCAGAATTGCAATCGCGTTGAATGAGCCATTGTTCATATTATTCGTTCCAACTATTTTTCGTAAAAAGCTAACTTCTTGACAATACGACATTAGTTTATTCGTTTACTTATCGCTATGTAGGTAAACCGGGTAGTCCATAGAATTATTTCTTTAGCTTTTTTTTTCAAGGAAATAACTTAATTATATTTTTTTGATAAAATATGTTACTGTATATTCAAGCACGTAAAAAGATTTTTTAAATTAAAATATATATTAAATTTGTCAAAATAACTGTGGACATAAAACTTCTAAAAGTTCCTTACAAAAACAAAAGCAATTAAAAAAATGGTTTTAAAAATAGAGCTTGATTCATAAGTTATTTTCTTAGTAAAAACTAAAAATGACCAATTTTGCACTCAGACCATTTTACCTCTGTAGGGACGTTGATTTGGGTTCAAAAAATTTTAAAAGTATCTATTAGAACAAGTGAATAAACAAAGTCTTATAATTTGATATGAAAATAAGTTTTTCAACGGACATGCCAATTTTTTTTATATAATAAAAGGTATTATTTTTTTTATATTTAAAAGGGTCTTTATATTTGAAAGGATAAGTAAAAATAACAAAAAAGAAACAATTGCTGTTAGAACATTCTTAATTTATAAAAAAATTAATTTGTGAATATTAGCAATGCAGTACAAAAATAATATTTCACTTATTAAAAATATACCCTTGCTTTTGTTTTAAAAAACCACCTTTGCACCAAAAAATATTAATTATTTTAAATTTTCAAATTATTTAAATTAGTGCATATATTTAAAATGTTAGAATCCAAAATATTTTCTTATTGTTATCAAAAAAATTATAAATTGACTGCGACCTCATAAAATTTACTTAATATAATGTCAATAACCATTTAAGCTTAAACTGATACTTATAATCGAAGAGGTTATTTGTTTAAAAATTATTTCTTTAAGAAACCAACATACACAAAAATTAAACATTCTATTTACATATTCTGTAAAATTGATTAGTAAGCCACAAATAATAAAAGTAAATACTTAAATAATCTCTAAAGAATAAGAGTTAATAAATAACAACATCTTAAGATTACAAGTGCAATGCTTTTTTAGAAACAGGTTTTTACCCAAATTACTTTTTAGTACTTAAATATTTTTTAAAACCAATAATTAATAACTTTTGGTAAGTAAATCCCCTTACCAGGAGTTTCCAGATTATTTGCTTTATTTAACACATCTACTTTGACTACCTACCAAATATTGGCGTGGCCGCCTATAGTGCGGTCACAGATTCTTTGTTTTTAGTACATTGGAATAATTAAGAGCCATTATTGTAAATACTTAAAATAATCAAAACTTGAATTTTTGTTAAAGGCGTTTCTTAACGAGAAATAAGATGCACGCTTATTTTGACATTTACATTATTTAAATTAAAAGATGCGTATCATTTGTTTTTTTATGAAGCGGGGCGGCCATTACGCAATCTAGTCTAAGCCTACTATCAAATAAAATAAACAAAAATTATCGTTTTTAGAGCTTAAGCAATCTGAAAACCTAGAAAAAGCTCTTGAAAAACTCTTTTCAAAAATGTAAAAATCCAATATGGCGTCCGTATGAAATTCCAAAGTTTGGGTAAATATCTTAAAAACAAATAAAGTTAGTAAAATATTTTTAATTAAATTAAATTCTTCTTAAAAAAGTGTTTTAATAATGTAGTAATCTTAAAACCGTAAAATTGGTAGTTTGCGAGCTACAGGCAAAAGTTAAAAATGCACCATTTTGGTTTTTCTTAATTATTTCAAAACCCATAAAAGATAAATAAAATCTAAAAGCAGATTTAATTTTGCAATTAAATTGTCTAAAACTTTCCCAATTTAACCAACACTGTAGCTCTAATGGTTCCCGAGTTACCAGTACATGAAGGCCCAATTTGGGACACACTGTATACCTACCTAAAGGCACCCTTTTCGCTCGGCAATGCGAATAGGATGCGAAAAAGAGAAAGCCCTAATAAGTCTAATTTCTTTCTCTTTCGTTCTGTCCACCGACTGATTCATCCGACTGCCGACTGACATCACTAACCAATGAGAACGCGGAGCTTGGGAGAAAGTTATTGGATTTATTAACGCAGTAGATGATCTGCTAATTAAACACGTGACATGACATGATGGATGGATGAAATAAAGGAACGGTTTTATGCAAATGGAGCAAAAGAATGTCAATGAGGAACTTGACTAAATGGTGCTTTAGACTTGAATGACGAGAAAGGTATCCGTGTTAAAAACAAATTGGACAGTGTGATAAGTAAGAAATGTAGTGCCCTTTTTAACTATATGCAAATCGTGTATCCATATAATATGTCGAACGGTCGTTTTCGTTATATAAAGATATTTTTGAATGCACTGGACATCGCTCGCTGAGACAACTGTAGAGGCCCAAGTAGCTGTGGAGCCGAGCCAATCTGTATTTATAATGTTAATTAACTATTATATTTACACTATTAATTTATACGCAGTTACTTACATACACCGTCACCCACCGCTAGTCGCTAGTGCATTAGTCGCTTGTCCAGCTTTATTTATTACTTATTAATTTATTTACATCAAAAAAAGAAAATCATATATTTTGTCGTCAAAATTATTTTCTGTACTGGTGCCTTAACTTTTTAAGATGTCAATATAATTGATTTATTTTCATAATTTATTTAAAGTAGGTAACAACAAAAAAAATAGGCTAACTTTTTATGAATATAATTGTTTTGCTTTATTTCGTAATAATGTATGATTTACGTTATTACATTCTAATATTTTTTTTAAATAATTTTAATCTGATATTTGTAGTGTTTTATGAATTATATGAAACACAATATACAGTAAAAAAATGTAAAGGGGCTCACAGCCAAAATTATGCAGTTACATTTAAAGTAATTTAAGTGCCAACTGGAACCAAAAAAATTATTTTTAATAAACCAAATTAAGTAAAAATAAATAATCACATGTTAGTTAAAAACAGATTTCTTTATTTTGACAATAAACTAATAAACCAGAAAATTACGATACATTAATATTTGGTCAGCATTATTTAATCTCACAGCCAAAATGATGCATGATATGGCCACTTGGTGACATCTAAACAACTTTTAGTACTTTGTTGGCCCTCCTTTATTATTAATAACCGCTTGAAGACGTTTTGACATAAATTCAATCAATTTATTTGTGTAATTTTGGGATATCATATTTCACTCTTTAGTTATTTTTATTTGTAAATTATTTTTATAACTTATAATGTGTGCAAAGATTTTTGATGAAATTCAAATCAGATGATTGGGGAGGTGTTTTAATGACATGTGGGCAATTTTAGAGTAACCATTCACAAAATAAGTAAGGGGTGGGTTTGGGATCATTATCGTGGTAACAGCAAAAGGTTTTATTAATTCCATAGTTTGCTGCACCAGTCTTAAGATGCCACCTTAAAATATTTAAATACATATACTGGTTCATGTTACCCTTAATAAAATGGATACTGCCTACCCCAGCAGATGATATAATGCCCCATAGCATAACACTTAAATTACTTTAAATGCAACTGTATTATTTTGGCTGTGAGTCACCGTATATGACGATTTGACTTGATTGTAAGTATTTATAATGGGTTCGCACTTCGCACATTTAACATTAACACAGATCCACAAGAAAAAAGGTATGTGCTGGGGGTCGGACTAAGATTTTCTGGCGTATTTTTTTTTCGATGAAAAAGAATATGGAGTCAAAATTGGGAATTAAACAGCAAAAAAACGAAAAAAACTCAAAAAATCGATACGGTACATTTACTGGCAGAAACCTGCTACCACAGAATGTTTGGACTACGACTATATAATCTATAGGAGATACAAAAATTTCATAAAACAAAAAATAGCTTTCTAAATTGTCTTTATAAAAAGTTAAATAAACATTTCTGATGAGATAAATAATAAAGGAAATATAAACGAAAATGTAATATTGATAAAAATTTCAGTCCAAAATAGGGAAAAAATATATTTTTTATTAAACTTATTTTTGTTTCTTTTTAATACAAATCATTTATTTAATTTATTCGAACCCCAAATCACTCAAAATTTACAAAAAAATCCAAAAATGGAAAATTTTTCAATTTTTTTTAGAGGAATACCTTGAAAAAATCCTGATAATTTGCTCTTTTGGTTATAACTCGAAAAATATTGCTTCTATTCTTATATAGTTTTTAAGATGTTGACGTTTAAAATTTAAAAAAAATCATTAATATCTGAAATTACGCCTTTTCTTGATTTTTTGCTGTTTGACCCCAAATTTTGACTTCAGATTCGCGTTAAGCGAAAAAAAATACGCCAGAAAATCTTGGTTTGACACCCAGAACACACCACTTTTTTTGGTGGACCTATGAAATTGTTAAAATCTTTAATTTTAAAAAGTTATAAAATTAAGTAATTATTTAAAAATTGCCAAATTTAGTAAAGAGGGAAATACAAAGATTATGCTGAAAATTTGTGATCAGCTTGAAAATATCCGCCAGTAATAGTAAAGTAATATATTATATACTGTATGAAATTTGTTGCTCTATTTTTAAAAACTTTTATAAACAGTAATTATCATTTAAAGGTAATTTTTATTAAAACTCAAAATAACTTCATAATAGTTTTAGACACAAAAAAAATTAATACCACTATGCTTTTAGAATTAAAAAGGACTATACTTTAACCAATATAATAACAGAGGTAAAAACTTTGATTACAAGAAGTGATTTACAATTTTTTTTGCATTTTTTAATTAATAGAAATATTTTTTTAATTCCGCTTCAGAGCAACACAGTTTCACACATTTAACTTGTGTAAAACATGTCTTGTTTCATCCTTGTAGTGCTTTATAAAAATACGTTAATATGACATTACTTGAAAAAGCAAATTTGATTTTAGTAATAGTTTTGCTATATTTAGAGTGCACGGTTTAATAAGAACGTAAGTAAAATATTACAGCCGTAATCACGAAAGTTAAACTGCTTAAACTGTTAACAGGTTTAAGCATAAACACCGGTTACATATTAAATCATATAGTGAATTAGGAGCATACTATGCAGTAAAGTTGTATGTATAAAGCAGGTTTTTAAAATTTTTATTTAAAAAGTAAGACATAATTTCCACACCAAATATATACGAGATGCTATTGGCCTCAAGGAAAATACTTTAGTAAAAAAATCATTTTGAAATTTGCAAAAAAAAAGATTTTTGGGAGCCCCCACAGAGACAAATCTACGTTTCAAAAACGAATCCTCTTATTTGATTTTTTTGTGAATGTGATCAAATTTTATTGTCAAAAATCAAAATTTGCCAAATTATCTATGTTGTTCTAAAAACCAAACCCAATTAAAAATTTTTCACTCAACAATTATTTTCTTACGCAAATATTTTAAATGTCTCAAATAGTTTTGCGAAACTTGAAATCTGACAATATAATTTGATAAACTTCACGAAAAAAATAAAAAATAGAGAATTTGCTTCTAAAAGTTCAATTTTTTCCCTTTTTACAAAAATCAACGTCTTTCGCAAATGATTTTTTTGCCAATTTTTTGTTCTTAAAGCCAATAACATTTGGTATATTTTTAGTATGGATCCCATGTCTCACTTTTTAGAAAAAAAAAAATGAAAATCCTTATGCTTGCAGTAATTTAATATTAAATGAATTTTTAAACCGGTTAGGGGTTTGGGAAGTTTTGGCTTTAGCTAAATGGCTAAATGTTAATATGTTTAAGGTTAGTTTAAAATAGGGATTTAAGAAAACTTATTTACATTAAATAAAATTTCGATATTATTAAACTTTAACAAAAACGTTTTTTCTCTTTAGTAGTATACTTTATGTGTTTTTATTTTTTTTTAATAGGTATTGCACAACATAATACAAGCAAGAAAATATATATAAAGAGATGTTACACGCATGTAAGAATTATTGATACCTACTGACTTATAGTCCAGGAAACGAACCATTTTGCCTAGCAATTTTTTCAAAATGCATAGAATAACTTGAAATTTTGACAGTAGGTAGGGAATAGTTCAAATATCAAAATGTATATCATGCCAAAGGGCGCCTTTACCTTGGGGTTGGTTGCCAAACAATTTCGGGAGTTGAATTTTTTATATATATTGTGACCACTGGAATCGAAAGAAAAATGATTTCTAAGCAAAAAATGTTCTATGCATTTTTAAAATAAAATGTACACTTTTTGAGTTATTCGGGATCGAAAGTCGGTGTTTTTCCTCGATAGAATCAACGTTTTCAATCGGTTTTTAGCAAATAACTCGATAAGTATGCATTTTATCAAAAAAACTATAAATAACAAAATTGTAGCTTTTAAAAAAACGAATAAAATGGTTTTTTGTAATTGCTGTGGGACCAATACAAACCAAGTTGTGGTTTGTTAAAGGTAAGCTGTTAATTATCAAACATAAAATTTATGGGAATCAAATGCAAAATTTGCGTATTTTTTAAGAAAAACTTATAATAACTGTTTAAAGCATTTGCAGAGACCTTTTTTTTAAAAAAAAAGTTTTAAAGGTTTTTGCAATAAGGGGTAGTTTTTACCCCTAAAAAATAAAGAGCGCCCATTGGCATAATAAAAATTTTGAAGAGAAGGTAAGCTAAGCTTAATCCCAAATTTTCCGAGATTTTGCACTTTTTTCAAGCTTTGCTTCCTGGACTATTACTAAATGATTTTAAATTAATTTTATATATGGCTAAAACTTAAACATCTATAGTTTTTATTTTTCCTTATAAATGATACTCTATTTGTTATTATAAAGATGCACCATTTGTTTTTTTGCCTTACCTGAAAATTTACATTAACTAAAATTATACAAATACAAGTGGAAAATAGAAAGTGAATTTTTTTCTAATATCTAAAGAAGCAAGAAAAAGAGAAAGAATCAAAAGAGACTAGCAAATTTATACAGCAATTTAAAATTTGCTTAAAACTACGTACCTTCTGGTATACCTGAAATTATAAATAGTAATTAAAAGTAAATACATTTTTACCTTAAATATTTACTGTAGCTTACAATTGCATCGATCGTACTTTGGCATACATTTTGTTCGACCTATTTATTTAAGCACTAAATATTTTAAAGGCGAATTAAGAAATACCTTCAATGCAATTGCAACTCACTCTATGTGTATCATTAATACTTAAATTATGCTGTTTTGTAAAACACGCTATTGTGGATAAAATACAAACTTTGTTTTTATCTTAAAAATGATGACAAATTCTAAAACTCATTTACGATTATTTTATGTTTTCATAAAAAATATTCTGATTTAAACTCAAAATTTTTAAAGAAATATTTTTTAGCGCCTTAGTGTACGTGCACACAGGGCGCGATTAAGCGATAAGCGATGCTATGAGATTCGATGCTATGCGACGCTTTGCTTTTGATTACTTCCTATATTTTGGTTGTGTTTTAATAGAACGCGATAAACAAAAGCGTATTAACTTTTGAACATCTGCCTGTGTCAGTTCCAGCTTCCATGGAATTAATATTATTAGAAAACTCATTTTTAAGATACAGGTTTATAAAAAAAATGAAAAGTAAAAAAAAGAAATGGGT
>JAHBCN010014589.1:0-22428 GCA_019359885.1 Listronotus oregonensis
ATTTTTATTAAATCATAATTAGGGTTAATTTTTTAAGGGTTGAAATATATTAATTAATGTTTTAAAAAATTAAATACTTATTTTTAATTTGTATAAGCCTAATTTTATGTGATTTAAGCTTTAATGTAAAGTTTTGAAGGTTTTGCAATAAGTGGTAGTTTTCACCCCTTAAAAATAAAAAGCAACCTTCGGTATAATGAAGATTTTGAAGAGAAGGGTAAGTTAAGCTAAATCCCAAATTTTCAGCAAAACACTGTAATAATATAATAATTTTTAGGGTAAATATTTTTTAATCATAATAATGGTTGATTTTTAAGGGCTACAATATTTTTAATAATGTTTCAAAGAAACAAAATACTACTTCTTGACATATTTGAGTCAAATTTTACTCAACTTAAGCTTTCATGTATACTACAGGGTAGTTTTCACCACTAAAAAATTAAGAGCTCCCATTGGCATATTATAGATTTTAAAGAGGAGAATAAGTTAGGCTTAATCCCAAATTTTCATGCAAATTTATGCATTTTGAAAACAATTGCAAGGTTTTGCACTTTTTTCAGCTTTGTATTTTAGACTAAGAAAGAATAGAGTTTATGTTTAGTTTGATTCTTCTACTAAGTTGAAAATCATTTTCAATTTTTTTTTTAATAATATTTATTGTTTTATTGACAGGGAGATTTATAAATAATCTGACAACATTAAAACTTACGAGGGTGTTATTGGGATTTATGTCAATGCGAGATAATTTTTCTAAAAAATGTTAAGAATTTTTAAATGTAGGCGTCATTGTAAAAAAAAATCTTTTGGCTCGTACTCAACAAGGATTTTTCAATAGTATTATTAGAACCACAAAGTTGTGAATCAGAATATTATATTAAAGTATAAGTGGATATTAAGGTCTTTAAACCACGCGCAATTTTTCGAACACGACGGCGTAGCCGAAGTTCTCGAAATAGAGCAAGATTTTTTTTTAAGACCAGTTATTCAAGAATATTTTACACTATTTTTTATTGCTATTGAAACATTTGTTATAGTAATATTTTATTTAATGTTATAAAGTACTCATGTCAGATCAATGATTTTTTTAAAATGCCTCACATGTGCCAAAATTCGACGTTAAAGGTTGGCAATGTCATCTTGGACTTCATATTTCTCGTGTTTTTGATTGATGTACAGTAACGGCCATTAAATCTTGGGCAATTCTTTTTCCCTTTCGTAAAATAGGCTTATGCCACCTTCTACTGAATATATAAACCTATTGAAAAATCTAATAAAGAAACAGGTGTCCGTTGCCAGTGTTTAAAAATATTTTTTATGTTTTACCTATCTATTATTGATCTATAATACCTTAGAAACGGAATATGTTATGATAGCAATAATACCTGCTATCACAACTAGGGCATTATAAACGGGCATTATGATAATGCCCGCTTATAATGCCCTAATGCGCTAATATGGAAATTTTATTGCTTATCCAATTTTAGTTCTCTCACAATAAAGATCAAGTTTATACAAAAAATTATTTTTTCTTTAAACAATACTAAAAATTAAACTTTATTTCCAAAATAAAAATTACAATTTTGAAATGTCCCGGAAAATGTAGCTGAGCCCACTATAGAATGGTCGGTGTTTTTTGTGATGGTAGCAGCGGTGGTAGAACTAACGCTATTTTGTATAGAAGAACAGTCCATTAAAGAATTTTCAATAGTCGATTATCCTCGAAATTAACTGAATTGGCAATCATTTTGGCTACTTTGTTTTTGGATGAAATACTTTCTTCTATATATCCTTCAGCTACTGAAAGAGACTTTTCCATTCCCATGTTGTTTTAGCGTTTCAAACGAAGCACCTGCCTCAACAAGTAAAGTTGACGATGTGCGACGCAAACAGTGGCCGGTGTCAGCTTCTGCATTATCCAGTTTTAAAAATTTTGCTATCAATGTTGGGACGCTTCCTATGGTATTTTTTCCAATGGGTTGTACTGTACATCGACCCTTTCTGTAGGTAAGAAAGAATCTTCGCTCCTTTATTCGAGCTGGTCTTAATGTTGTGTACTTCAAAGATAGTAAAACTTTTTGAAGTTGAAGTTTTAGTTTCTGGTACCTTTATAACCAAGACTGTTCCTCTATCTTCAATGTCATCAATGGTCATGTTGACCAACTCATCTCGTCTTAAACCTCCAAAAACACCCATTACCAATATGACTTTGTGTACCAAGTAGATATCATCAGGAGCCTTCTTAATAAATTTTAATATTTGTTCTCCTTCCAAAATTTTAGACTTCTTCGGGACGTATCCTTTCGACTTAACATTTAAAAAAGATATGAGACGATGGTATTGCGAAATGTCTATATTTTCATAGACCATCAACGTAGACCTTAGGGTGGATACTTGGTCCAGAGAGAGTTCGGACTGTATTTTTCCGACTAAAAATAATAAAGTTTGTTAAACATATGTATTAAAATAAAATCAATAACTTACCAGTTCCTGGAAATATGCCATTAAAACGTTTTCGGTTATTTGAAGAATTGCGTTCGCATCTTTCCAAATACCAAATATGCCATACTCCCGATCATACTGTTGCCTTGATTTAACTGGCAAAAGATTTTCGGTCCTTTTTATGGCCTTTTCTCTATATTTTTGTGGAATTTCTTCCATTTTGAGCAAATCGTTAAATAAAAAATGCCAACTGACTAACTGACAGAAACATCAAAGTCAAACTTAACACCAGTCATTATCTACTTACGTATACAGGTACAGGTGCAACTTATTTTTTATATTGCGAATAAATAATGTAATTAGTCATTGAAAAACTCTTTTTTGGGCAAAACATAAAGCATTGTATGCACCACGGGCTTTACTGGACTATAATGCCCATCAGGTCGAAATCTGGCCCTCGGGCTATTTCGACCTTCAGGGCATTATAGTCCCAGTAACGCCCTTGATACATAAATATCTATTAAAATGCCAAACTTAACTTTGGATCAAAAAGTATTAATTATTCATTATATTATTCATTATATTGAGCAGAGAGGTTGGCCAGAAAGGAATGTGGCGGGAGAGCTTAACATCCGAGAGAGTACTATTCATTTTGTTAAAAAAAATGGCAGGAAACACAATCCTTTGGGAGAAGAGCTAAAAGTGGTCGCCCCAAACTATAGTTTATGTTTTAAAAAAACCAACCATTTAAATCTGTAGTTACAGCCAAAACGGAAAGCAATTTCCCAGCATCGGTTAGAACGGAACGTCGAAGAATAAGGCAAATATCCGAATTGCTTACTTGGAACCTCCGATTTTTTGTGAAAATATAATATTCACCAAATGAAAAAGTGTTTCAGTCGTGCTACAATGGGATACTTAAGGTATACAGGCCTCAAGGAACACGATTTGATGAAAAATATACCCAAAAGCTCAGAAGTAGTGGGCGATTTTCGGTAAATGTTTAAAGGGACTTGGTGTATGCTATTTTATCAAAGAAGGTTCAATGCGGAGGTATATGTAGATCTACTAGAGAATATCATGCTTCCTCTGTACTGGATCGATATCCGGGCAGAAATTGTATCTTTCAGCAGAATAAGTGACCCGTTCATACGACCCGGCAAGTCGATCAATGGATGGAAGAGCAGCCTTTCAGGGTTTTTTGGTTTTACCATGGCCCGCACGAAGTCCGGATTTAAATGTTAAGAAAAATGTTTGGGGCTTATTAGTTAAAGAATAATTATGAATAACCAGTTTATCCTAACTAAAAGTGAAACAAGGTAAAAAAAAACAATTTACAAAAATTGGCAAAAAAGTCAAAATTTAACAATTTTTTTGCCCAAGATTTAATTGCCGTCAAAACACGTGCCTTTTTGAAAGTTGGATTTAAGAACGCTCAGGCGTACGTTAATTAGGCAAAATAGGGTACCGATAAAAAAGCAAATAAAGACAACGGAACTCCACAAAAATTATAATGTTTAAACCACAACATTGTCTTTTAAACAACAAGGCATATGTTAGTGTATCATTAGAATACTGATTAAAAGAAAAAATGATCCAATTATACATTATTTGGTTGATTTATTTCAATATTTACATTCCCACCGTCATTTCTTATTCCAATCTTAAAATACGAAATCATCTCAACTGTTAAGCGAAAAATAAAACGGGCCATTAAATTCCCAAAATTTGCAATTACCCACCATGCGTTCCCATAATGGAGAAATCATATAAGGGTTGACGTTTTACGTCATATTCACCCTTCAATTAAGGGTAATTGAATAACGTACGAAGTGTGCCACCCTTCCTTCAATTACGAAGAACCAATAACAATTCGTGTTATTGCCGGAGGGGCTATTTTTTTATCTGTGTGAAAAAATCGGATATGATGTGTGTGAGGTACAGATGTGTAAAAATATACATCTGTTTCGTTTCGCTTGGTTATATTAATAAATGGACAATTTTGTGACAAAATCACCTAATAATGGTAGAAAGGGAGCTGTAAACAGTCTTTTTGATAAAACTGAAATAAATGTTTAGATAAAAAAAGAATATATTAAAAGATATTTTAGTTAAAAATAATTATCATTTTGATTTATAAACAAATGCATTTTAAAATAACCAAATTTAAGAAAAAATCAAAATAGATCTATTATAAATTTATTTTTACCATATATTCCGGACTTATCTAATAAATGTAATAAAATTCAACAAATAAGTAATACATTTAATATTCTTATCTTTAAAACGCCAAACACTATTAAATCTCAATTAACAAACACAAAACCAACAAACGAAAACACAAAAAAATTTATTAAAAAAAAAACATTTTATATAGGTGAAACTTTCAGACTATGGACCAAAGGCATAAGAGAACATATAGAACATACATTAAGAACACAGAATTCCACAAATCAAAAATCTGTCTACACGCAGTTCATAACAACATAATAAACTGGAATGATTCTAAGACTAGTATTTTAGTCAAAGAAAACTTGTTCAAAAAACGTAAAGTAAAAAAAAGTGCGTTTATATTTTAAAATAAAGATAAATGTACAGCCTTAATATCTGTTAATTTAAATAAGACATGGTTACATATGCTTGATGCTAAAGTAATTTCAGGTAAACCTGAAAATTTATTACCAAACTATCCTTTTTTGTCTTTTTTAAGAAATATAAATGTACCATTCAAAACAAACTAATATGTCATTTATGACAAACCTTTACAAGGAAAATCCTTACACCATAGCATACGCAGATGATTTGGTCATACTGTGCACAGAGAAATTCGAGAGCGTACTCTGCGAAAGAATGCAGACCGCTCTTAGGATAATAGAAAGATGGTGTGCTGATCACGCGCTATCCATCAACCCAAAAAAGACAGAGATGGTTCTCTTCACAAGGAAAAGGAGGATAGTGAACTTGAACGCTCCTAGACTGCTAAACACACAACTAAGCTTTGCTACAGAGATGAAATACCTTGGGGTAACCTTTGATAGTAAGCTAACATGGAACTCCCTCTTGTAGAACAGAATCAAGAAAGCATACATTTCTTATGAGCAGTGTCGCCAGACCATAGGCAGATCCTAGAGTCACCCTGTGGATCTATACGGCCCTCATAAGACCTGTTATCCGAAAGCTAGACTATGTACAAAGAATGGCTTGTCTCAACACCACCGGAGCCATGAGAACAACACCGACTAGGGCCATGGAGGTAATCCTAAACCTCACACCCCTTGACATATTCGTCAAGGTGACATATTCGTCAAGGAGGTTGTTGGACGCAGGAGTTAGCGCACAGTTTGTGTAGTGAGGCGATAGGATCGCTTCCACTGCTGCAAGCGAAAGTGGACTCTATTGCGCCATGTTTGGTTTTTAACAAACCCTACAAAATTGACGTTAAAGGAGAATCGAACACAAACGTGGCAGGTATAATCAATATCTACACAGACGCTACGGGATGTGGAATATATTATAGATCTCTTAACTTAAACATCAAATGGGCTATGGGTGAGTTGGCCAGCGAACTTCAAACTGAGCTCACAGGCATAACCATAGCTGCCAAAGAAATAAGCAGTAGAAACATCACTGGTAAAGTCGTGCTTATTCATACGGATTGCAGACAGACACTACTAGCCCTAAGGAGACCACGCTACACCTCGGGTCTGGTACTAGAATGTCACCGTGCCCTTGTGGACGCTTCCAGCATGAATGTGGTCACTCTCTGCTGGACCAAAGGACACGCGCACTCCAAAGGCAACCGCATCGCTGACTCGTTGGCCAGGAAGGCTGCCGGGACAAAACCTTTAGGACCCGAACCTTTTGAAGGTCTGATGAGGGATCTAATCAAAAAACACTCTCATCAGCAGTTTACAACACGATGGATGAAAAAGTAAACTTTAACTTTTCCAGGGAGTAAATGAACTATTCTGACGGAGATACAGCTAAACATTACTTGGCAATGTCTAGGGCCAGCCTTCGTCTAATCACGGGCCTTCTTACTGGACATTGTCAACTGCGAAAATACCTCTTTAGAATGGGTATAAATGATACACCTCTTTGTAGAGGTTGTGAACAGAAAGACAAGACGGTGGAGCACATCCTTTATGACTGCCCTGCACTCTCGTCCAAGAGAAGATCCATGCTAGGCGAGTATTGGATTCTTTGGCCGACATTAAGGAGATTACCTTCGGCGACGTTCTCACCTACTTTAAATAAGTAGGATGGGCGGTGTACTAAGTGAGGAGTCTCCTTTAGGAGGTAGCACAACGGACCTACTGAGGTCTAGGTGCAGTGATGTTTATCACCATCCGCACTTTAAGATACAGAGATGACAAAACGTCATAAATAATAAAAACAGTTACAATTTCCTAAATTTTTAACCAAATTTTTTTTTTGTCTGGGGACCGTCTTAATTTACTACCGGAGGCAGCGTGGGCTTTTTGTGTCCAATCTCCCATTTTCATTTATATCAACCCTCCCATTAGTCTTGTTTTTTCTACAAGTCTGTTTAAACCCGAGACTGGTTGGTTGATAATGCCTGTGGGCTCATTTTTAGTTCCCAAATAATGCCAAATCGAATACGCTCTACCAAAGTTAGAGGTTCTCAATGTTGAAAATATTATTTTTGTAGGAGACTGTACACACAGGTCTGAGGTCTGTTCTTCATTTAGTAATATTTTACACTATTTTAGACTTTTTGGACTTACCTAGTTCTAAAATACACCTTCTATAAGAGCGATTACGTAAAAAAAAATAAAATAGTGTACACTATTTCTTAATAACAAACAAACCTAGTAAACTTTCAAAAATCAATATCGATTTAACAAAACGGTTAAAAAATTCAGGGTTTTTTTAAATTTTCTAATACTATGATTTATATTGCAATAGTTTTTTAAAAATATCGTAAAATCCGTTCTCGAGATATTCCGAAATGAATGCATGGATTTCATTCATGACAGATATCGACAATGTTAACCCTAGAATTACAAACCCGGGTAGATATCCACCTCAGTTAAATTTTGATAAGTGAATAATAAGTAAAATCGTAACTGTACTTTTGAATATTTTTTATATCTGTTAAATTTCTGTTTTTTTTTTCACAGTTTTCATGAGAGACACAGAAATAGATTCGTAAAAACCAATATTTTATAGATATTCGTTTGATTTTTCCATTGATCGGATTCTTAATTTGTTTGAATTTTTATATTCCCAAATAAATAAGGTGTTGAAATCCCGTTATACATTTTTTTTCTTAAATGACGGTTGGACAGTTTTTAGTACTTATAGCTATTCAAATAAATTTTAAACCAACTAAATCTTAATAAAACTAAATTTGCTCTTCACCATTCTCTTGGGTATAAAAAAAAACGAAAAAATCGAGTACTCATACCGGGTGGTGCGTCGCCGAGCGAAACATAGAAAATCCCATGTAAATTGTAAGGGAGTTAATTATTGGCTCCCTGTAAATTTTACAGAAAAAATGTAAGATAACTTTTTGAAGAGACCAATCTGATAAACCGTCGTGACAAGTTTCAAAAAATTAATAAGCGAATCTTGAATTATTCAATTAAATGTAATTGCAAAATTACCAAATTTTCGGTTCAGGTAAAACCAAATGGACACCAGCCACCAGCAAACAATTTGTTATAAGGATTTGTAAAATATGACGTTCAGCCAAATACAAGAAATGTTTTTTTTTTTTTCATTAATCTCACAACCATTATATTCAAAGTAAAAGACACGTTAACATTATTTTTTTATCAAACCTTTTATTTAATGCAACAATTAAGTTTAACTAATAACAATTATTCCTTTCGATCATTAAAAAAATAATTTTATCATACTAGAATTTAATTAAACCAATAGCAGTATCTGAAATATTTTCAATTTATTTTCCCATCAAGTCTATCTGGTCCATTTCAACCATTAAACGTATTGTCAGTAAATTAGAGTCCAAAGCCATCGCAATAAATAATTGTAAATGTTTAACTCAGAAGATCGAAAAAAGATCCGAAAAAAGAAAGAACTGAACTCTTAATATTTTACTAGGTGTGGAAAAATAAAATACAATAGCTTTTTTAAAAATAATAGAGAATTACATAAAAACATTAATTATTCAAAAGTTCAAACAACCCCCCATTTGCAGCTAAACAATATCCCAACCGATCATAAAATTCATTTCTAACGTTGCTAAGTTGATATTGCGAAATTTTATTACATTCTAACGAAATAGCGTTTTGTAGCTGGTTAACATTCTCAAATTTTACACTTTTATAAATGACACTTTTTAAGTGACCCCACAGAAAGAAGTCTTTCGGTGAAAGATCAGGTGACCTGGCTGGCCAAAGTATCCGGTACCGTGGACCAATAATATTGCCGTTAAAAGCATTTTCCAGGTACTCTCTAACCATACGGGCATTATGGGTGGGGCAACCATCCATTTGGTACCAGGTATTTGATCTTCCCGAACAACTTCTTCAAGAGCGGGTCCAATTTGATTTTGAAAAAAGTCTAAATAGGTTTCTGCTGTCAGGTTATAGTCCAATGATATGGTGTCCGATAATTCCCACGAATACATTGGTTTTTTGGGGATATTGTGTCCGCGTATGAACAAAGCGATGCTTATTTTCTTGGCTCCAATACTGGCAATTCTGAACATTTGGTTCATCGTTGAGGGTGAATGTACATTCATCGGTAAAACAAATATTTCTTAAAAAATTCCTATCGTTATTTGCTCTTACCATCATTTTAAAACAAAATGTCATTCTTCGCTCTTCATTTCCATTCTGCAGCTCTTGTGATGTTTTTTCGAATTTATACCGGTAATATATTTTCAAAGTGCGCAATACCGTTGTTAGATGTTTATTTACCTCTTGCCCAAAAACCCTAACCATTTTGTTTTCCTCCACACTCAGTACAATATTAAGATCTCTGTTCTCTCTTTCTTCTGCTCTGTTTTCGATATCCTGAGTTAAATATTTACAATTATTTATTACGGTACCTTTGGACTCGAACTTACTGACAATACGTTTAATAGTTGAAATGGACGGAATGGGCTTGATGGGGAAATAAACTAAAAACATTTCAGATACTGCACCAAAACTGTTTCCCGCCTAATGCCACTTAATTATGGTTACTATTTCGTCTATTGAATAATTCATATTTTTTTTTCAAATACCGACTGTCACTGATTTATTGACACTTTTCCTTATGTCAGAGACAATATTCATTCTACTGGTGCCTGTTTGGTCTTACCTGGACCGAAAATTTGTTAATTTTGCAATTACATTTAATTGAATAATTCAAGATTCGCTTATTAAAATTTTTTGCAACTTGGCACGAGAGCTTATCAGATCAGATTGGTCTCTTTAAAAAGTTATCTTATATTTTTTCTGTAGAATATACAGGGGAGCCAATAATTAACCCCCCTAAAATTTACATGGGATTTCCCATGTTCCGCTCGGCGACGCAACACCCGGTATGTCAGATTACTGCTTTCAGAACCATTTAAGTAGCAAAAATCCCGTGGGAAAAATATTTACCTCGGTTAGGTAAAAAAAGGGTTTCTTTAGTTGTAGGGTTAATTATGCACAATTTGATTGGTAATATCTTGTTTCAGAGACAATAAAAAAATAGTTTTTTTTTCAATTAGAAAAAATATACTTTTATTAACCCCAATTTCATTTTAATTTTATTCTTAAAAAAAAAGCCGATTTACGAGTGAATTACCTTAATGCTCGATGGATTTGGTTTAAATTTCTATCAAGCCACAACGTAAACTACACGTCCTTTCTTTTTTAAATAATTCTTTTTCTTTTTTTTTTTTTAATTTATCATTACAAAATATCAACACGAATAATAACACGTGTAAGTTTACCTTTGTGTTTTTGATTCCCAATACCACATCATTAAAATGTTATCCTTTTGATACCTACATTAAAAATAATGACACACAGACAAACCCTTAAAGAATATGTTGCTTTTATCGCATTTTATCATCTTTCGTATTACAAACAATAATGACAGGACGGGTGGTTTCTCCCCTCCTCTACCGCCCCTTATACACACACATTACAAAGGGATGGAGGTATATATATCGGCCTAAATCTCACCTATTGAAAAATCAAATCTATATCAGCGGAGACGATCGGAAATGAATTCTGACATTTATGTACACAAAACATGATTGTTATAACGTTTACTATAGGCTCTTATGTATGGGTATAACTCTTGTGTTGTTATGTACAAGGCCTGCAACTTTTGCAGCCTTGACCATTTTTAAAGAATTAAGAAAAAATATACATGGAAAATTGGTTATTTATGACATTTCTTCTGATCATTCCTTAGATGACAATAAGTCAAGTCAATAAGTTTAAAAACGTGTTAATTTAAAATAAAGCTCCTGAAAATACGAACGAAAGCTCATTGAATTCGGAATGATGTCTACACAGAAAAAACACTATAATATATTGAATAACAAGGCTTTGATTGTTTGATTTTTTATTTATCCAATAAAAGTTAAAGTTTATTTAATTAATTATGTTTGGGACAATTGAGGAGAAATAATTGATGCTATTACAAGTACTATATTCAGACCATATCAAAATAGTATTAAGTTAAAATATCTTGTTATTATGTAAATGATTCTATATATTTAAAACTAAGGGAAATCTGCATTTCCTTGAAAATTACAGAAATTATTGTATTTAAAGCTTATGTAATTCAGAAAAAAATTTGCAATGTTTATTGCAATGGAAACTTAACTTGGGTTAAATTAAAAGTGTCGTACGGTGAATACCAATATTCTTTTCGCCTTAAACAATACTGTGGTTGGCACAATATCGTGACCATTATTTCAATGCGGCGTATATTCAATTTAACGATAGCTAAAATTAAAAACAACGTCCCACCTTCATCTTGGCAACTACGGCGCTGGCTGAACTGAATGACAACAGGTTCAGGGTTCAATTCAATGGTTAAAGTCAATGCTTATGTAGGTCCTAATTATTCTGTCTTTAGTTAGTATACCTATTAATATAATGAATAACTTGCTGGTTTCCTGGGGGTTAAACTCCCTGATACAAGTATTTGCAGGTAAGTTAAATTATACGATATTTTTTCCTATGTTTTGTTGTATAGAATAACGAAAATTTATCATGGCGCCATGGTGGCAATCTGGCTATCTCGATGGCTATCTAAACGATTTTGCCTAATGATATATTTGTATACAAATTTTCATAAATAAGGGTTTTTTTACTTTTATTAAAATAAAAGCCTTTATTATGATGGATGAGCTGGGTTAGGGTCAAAACAAGTACTAACTGTTACCATCAAGAAACTTTTTTTTTTAAATCAACACTAAAAAAGTTTCCTATGTGGTGCAAGGATTTGTAAATGTAATTATTCTATTTTCAGATAGAGGGATAAATTTAAATAAGAAAGAATTAGATATTCCATCAAGGGACTTGCAAATACATTTTAAGGATTGTTTAGAAAAATACATTCAGGAGGAAAAAGAAAATACATCAGACCTCGATACATGTGCTTTTGGAGGTACCTGCTGATGATTTAACATTTTGTATAACGGTAAGTGTTTTACTTATTATACAGGATGGTCCAATTTATTTATAAAAACCTGTTTGATGAGATGAGAGGCTAATCAAACAGCTTAAAAAATCTATTTCGTTTTAGGACATTCATGTAGCCAATACTCCCTGCACTGTAGCAGAGACCCCGTGTACTGTGACAGAGATCCCTTATTCTGTGGCAAAGGCCCCAGGTACATTAAATAGTACTGTAAGCCTTAGGTCAGCAAGTCCCTTGGCATCTACAAGCTCAGCAACTTCCTAAGACGACGTTACCAATGAGTACATAATTGTCCCCACCGAAAACAGAACAGAAGTTCATTTTATAGGGCAGAAAACCTTTGGACGCAATACTTTCAGAAACAGTTTCCAGAATTCGATTTTAAAACCTTATTAAATGTAGTACAAATAAATATTTAGTCAATAAAACACTTTTATTTAAACAATTAAAGTATTTTATTACAATAAATACTACATCAAATTAAATCAACTGTGGGTTAAGGTTGTTTAAATAAAACTCTACTGCAAGATAAATAATAATAATTTTTGTCCCAAAAGAAATTAGATTTATTTTTAATAGAGTTTATATTACTGTAGTTTACACCTACTATTTGCTCCAGATTATATCTATTTTAATGATTCGGACTTTTCATTGCATTTAACATAGCCATTAATTAAAAACCAATGAAATTCAATAATTTCTTATGCTAGTTTAATAACGTTTTGATAATGTTACTTCAATGATTCTTATGTTTGAACCAATTTCAATGAGATATGCACAAATAATAGTAAGATATTCATTTATTTAATCACAAATGTTATTCAGGTATTGCAAATACAGTACCCCATTGACTCAATGTGTATCCCATTCATACTATGAAAGCGTTTTCTGTGTGTAGAAAAATCCATTTGAGGGATTTTTCAGCATGCAAAATATTGCAAAAGTTATTAACATATTAAGTGGAAAAAAAGGCTTTTGTTTTTCGGTAATAACCCTATAACAATAAATAATTAAGAAATTTTAAAAAAAGCTCCGTAAGGAAAAGGGAATTTTCAATGTAAAAGTCGCAACTCCCGGAGTTCTATGACAATTATTTGTAATTTTAATTGAACACTGAAAATAAGATCATAAGGCTAAACTAGTTTTTAATTTGCAGTTAGCTTCTTATAAACAACAAACTGAAATAAAATTGCTCTAAAATTTCTTTATTTATGACAAAATGACTTATAACCGCTTTTTGACCTAGCCAGATCGTCCCACCGCTGTGTTCACACGTCGTTGTTGTGGTTGGGCCCAGTAGAATCTTTTTGAACATGCGCTAGAGTTGCTGGTTATCAGAAACTCTTTTGGCTAGCGTAAGGAACGGGATCCAAAGGTAAAATAAACAAAAGGCTTAACTCAGTGGCGGCCCGCGACCCATAAAGCTGGGTAGGCGGAGAGCGCCGCAGGCGAAAATTTTTTGGGTGCCACGCCCAATTTTCGTGTATCTCATATTTTTATTAACTTTATTGTTATTTTTTTTATAGAAAATATTACCAAAAAAAGTTCTTATTAAAAAAAGAAAACGTATTTTAAGTAGACTTCAGAGTTGGATGTACGAAAGCCAGGTTGGCTTTTTAAGCCGACAACACCAACAACATAAGGGCTCGGCTCTCTCGCGTGACGTCATCACATGCAAGTGGAACGCACATGCTGACCACATACTTTAACCAATTTTATTATTATCAAAAAAGTTTATTTTTTTTTAAGTAATTTTAAAAACCTTTGAAGGGCATCCTGTTAAAAGGGGGTGCCAGTCGTCAACTGAGCCCTTCTTCGCACCCCATTCGATTTTATTACGGAAAAACGAAATTTTAAAGCAAAAACCAGCAAAAACAAAAAACAAGCTTTTAATTTACTTGGTTCATAAAATTATTATGTTTTATATACTAAATTTATACGCCTATCATTTAAAAGTGTAAATTTATTTATTATGTTATCTGTAAAACCCTCATCTTGTTTTAACGAACAAAAAAGCTCTTTTTCAATCAAAATTAATGCTAGAGATGATAAGCGTTCGTTGGTCATTGAGTTTCTACAATACGTTTTAAGTCGTTTTAAACAAGAAAAATGTCTCTCACAGGATACACTTGTTACTGGAATGGTGGCAAAACAAAAAGCCTATAGGCCTCTGGATTAAACGTTTCTTTAAAATTGCCAGAATTAGAAGAATCCTTTTTTTCATTATGGCCTCTATAAGAAAGTTCTTGTTTTGCCAAATGACAAGTAACATCAATTAAATAACCTAATAAGATTCTATTTTTTCTTACTTCTTCATTATATAATTTTAAAGACATAGCTGTTTGAACGTTTAAAGCATCTTTTATAGTTTGAGAGTTTTTCTAACCGCTTAAGACTTAAATAACTGCTCATATGCTCCTTAGAAAGCTCATGTTTTTTAATACTAGCTGATAATTTTTTTAAATCTGAAAAGCCCTGTGAAACCCAAACATTATTTCTTCCTTTAGCAAGTAGTAAACAAGGCCAACATAATAAACTTTGCCTAAAGATGCTTCCACTTAGCCAACTGTGACTATCATACCACTGTGTTTTAAAAGACCGCGAAAAAGACTGTCCATGTTTTTGTCGGGTTTTAAAATATTGTGTTGGTATCGGGCGACCAATAGTCAAGATTTCTTGCAACGAGCAAATTAGGTCATGCACAGGGTTTAACTCCATTTTTTAATATTATTTAAACTATAAACAAAAAAAAAACGATAAACATGCACTTATAGCTAAAAAATTCTTATCAAAAATCAAATTCTCCTGTACTAAAGGCCTGCCTAAACTTCAAAACTTGCCACTAAACTACCTAGGATTAAAACTCGGAAACCAAAATGCACCGGTAAGATTTAAGCCGGAGTCTCATGCGTCCGATTCCCGACGATCCGATCATCCGAAAGTATTTTGATTGGTCAAAACATTTTGGCGCCATTTTTTATCCGAAAATTTTAACATTTTTTCCGACGTCGGATGGAGTTAAATTAATTTTAATTTTGTACGATGTCGGACGTTTCTTTCTGGTCTTCTAACCTTACTTTATTTACCTTGTTGGGGTAATTTCAATTTATATTGAATTTTAAAATAAACAGTTATAATTTAAAATCTTTAAAAAATTTTAACCTTAACCTCAATTTACCTTATACTCAACAACCACTTCCTCTTCTTCTATTAAATAATATTTTAGTTCCGTTAGGTTATTAATTCCTTTGTTTCATTGCAGTTTCACAGGTTGACCTTTAAAATGCTCTTATTTTTTTTCTTTTGACTGGATATCGGATCCGAAATTCGGATCAATGAGACATGCAAGTTTTCCGACAAAAAAATTTTAAAAAATTCGTACGTCGGATGGTCGGAAATCGCACACATGAGAGTTCGGTTTTAAACGGAATTTCGATTTCGGATAAAAAGATACAGGTCAATTAAAAGGTCGCATCGGGTCGCGTGCCTCTGACCAATAATTGTCCACCTGTTATCATGCATCTCATAATCGATGTGCGACGATCGTCGAAGGTCAAAGCGAAGGCGACCGATGCAATCGCCTGCAGAAGTAATAAATCTGCCGAATTTTACTTTACGTCGGCGGATTTTTCGCATCACTTGGCATCGTTTATTAGTTTATTTGCTTACGTACTAAATATCAAAATAAGGCGGCTGAGATAGATCGCCTTTTGGTCGGAAGTCGCAAAGCACCAACGGTATAATATTATTGTGTAGTCTTGACCGTTCGCTCTTGCCTCCAAAAGGTAACCATTTTCTTTTTAATTGTAGAAATATAATAATTTTATATACTCATTAAATAATATATTTTTTAAAATTACACTTAAGGCATTTTTCCAAGGTAGGCGACGCCTACCCTGCCTACCCTGACGAGCCGCCACTGGCTTAACTCAAGCAAAAGCGAACCGAACCGCTTTTATAGGAAAAAAGTGACGAAGGTGCGCCGACCGAAACGGGTGAATCCGTTTCGAAAGGTACCCCTGAAGTCACCGGCGCCTGTTTCACGGGGAGGGGCTAATCCATCCCGAACAAACAGGTGCTTAGGAAGGAATCCCTGAATCCAAACAGAAGAACCGCCTTCATAGGGAAAAGGGTTACCTGACTTTAAACAGAAAGCGGAGAGGACCGTTTTCATAGGGTAAGGCCGGAGATGCGGCTTCAGAAGAAACATCTGGTTCCTGTAACAAGGACCTGATAGCTACGCACGTCACTAGGCCGGGAGAGGAGGGCATGACGGATCTAATTGTCTGCTCGTCATACTCTCCAGGAGACAGGGACACTAGAACACATCAGAACACATATTGTCCTCGTGTCCGGTAGCGATACGAGTAAGAGGAGATGTAAGAACTCTCTCCCAATCTGATATCGAATTCATTAGAAGTCTGATCCTGTTGGGAGAAATATAAAAAGGTGTGAGTAACAATAGACCGAGCGGTCGTAGTGGAGGGCGTAAAAAGCCCACTCACTTTAAACCTACCTACCTACCTAGTTAGATCACTGTGTGCCGCCCCCTCTCCCCAAAGCGAGTACACCACCGATTTTTTTTTTAGTAATAAATATTAATTAAAAAGTTATGGTGATTTCTGTTGGAAACAAGTTTTAAAGTTTATTTTTTAAGACACTCCATCTTCATTCAGTGGCTTAGCTACGTAACCAAAGCCCCTGTGGCAAATAGGTCACTGGGGCCCTATCTATACTGGTTAAAATATAAATACTTTAAAGGTACAAGAGCTACTTAATTTTAAGCTCTTTATTGTCAGCTGTAGTGCAGTGTAATGCAGTAGATAATATTTAAATAAAAATAACACAATTTATAGCAAAGACTAAAAAACCTACTTTGCAACAGGGATATCGAAAATGTCTACGGTATCCCTATTGTAATCTGGAAAATTTGCACACAGTTTGCCCAAATAAATGAAAATGAAAAAAAAATTACAACATGATTAATTATGATTATAATTGATTTCAATTAAAGTAATTACGTGGAATAAAATTCAGAGTACAATAAGTTACAAGAGTAGATAAAAAAATCGAGAGTGTAACTCTGCTTTGAAATGTTTTGTAGGCAAGTGAAATTGCAATTTACTTTAGAATTTGTACTAAAGCATATTTGGAATATGTACTGTCATACTTATAATTAATAATGCGCTCATTAAAATAATGTTCTATTTTAAAACTTAGTAATTTCCTGGTTATTATTTTAATGTTTCGACGATTTCGTACCAAGTTATGTTCTACTTTTTATTTTATAGCGACTGTAAAGGAAGGATATGTACACTTCTTATCGTGCATGATTAATTGTAAGAAGCTCTCCCAATAAATTTTAATTCTTTTAAGCTAACAATAAGTTGTCGTACTTAAAGCCCTGTTGCAAGCTATTAGAGATTTCGTGGCAAGGAGCTAAAAATTGGAAAATTCTTCAAGTGATTACAATATTTATTTAACTTTTTCGAAGGTCGCTTAGGGACCAAGAGGCCTCCCTGAGCTTCGGGAACTCGGTGCACTGTACCGTCTAGCTCTTCGATAGCTACGCAACTATCTTCATTGAAGACAAGAAAAAATGTTTAAGTAATTGCTTTATAAATTTTTGCCTTCTGGTGCCCCTTCAAAATTGTGAAACCTGTCTAATCTAACTTAATAAAAAATTTTTTCCTTCCCCTTCTAGCCACTAAATCTTTAAAGTCTGTGTTAATAAAACGTCTATTACTTCACTTAAAAATCCGTGGTACGTTAGTAGTTAGATTTTAACCTTAAAAAATGAATGCAGTGGATTTAATTACGAATAAGAAGGACACTATCTCCCGTTTCTTAGCTTTATCGTGTTGATGTTGTTTGTGTTAGTTTGCCATTTAGCAACATTATCTAAACTTTGCTGGTGGTTAGTTCTGAGTTAGTAGAAGATTTGTTTAAATATCTGTATTTTTCTGGAAGTAAGAGGCACAAAAATATCTGCATAGGGAAATTGTCAACCATTTAATCCGTAAAAATCTTATTTAGTTGGGTAGAATATATACTTTGTAAAATTTTAAGGCCTGATTTATGATTTTCATCAATTTTTCCAACCCTTAAAGACCATCCCCTAAGTCTAAAAATTATGAGAAAATTGTTTTTTGTCTTTCTGAAATATCAAATTGCGCATTAATATTACACTTAAATTTTCTTTACTGCTTTTGATATAATTTATTGATTTACTAAAAATTTTTACCTCTTAAAAACCACTCCAATTTATTTATTCATTTGTTGTAAAATTTTAACCCTTAAAAATCACCCCTCACTCTGAAATTAATAAAAAAATAATTTTATGACTGAAAATCTTATTGACTGATTAAAAAAAGTATTTATTCATTGTGAAATATCGACCCTTAAAAACTACCCTTTTCCTTAAAAACTGTTGTGAAAATTTACAAACTATTCTTTATCAGAACTATTATCAGAAACAACCTATTCTTCTTGGTCAATTGGTGGACAATTCTGACAATTGTCATCGCTGCATGTTCCACATGTTGCATTAGAAAATAGTCCAATTCTTCGGCAACCACAAGAGGCACATCAGCCTTTTTTGCAGTTACAAAATATAATTTTAAGTAGTTCATCTGCAGGTGGATTTGCATTTTTAATTGGCTGTTAAGGTTCTTCGATATTAACCCATCCCCAGTCAACTGGACGAATATTTTTATTAACAAGCCATATTTGGGTTTGTAAGTTAACTCTCTTCATATGTTCATCTAGTGCACCAACTGTTGGAACAAGATATGATAGTTATAATGCACCATTTTTAGTGGTGGCCTTGATGAAGGATTTATAACGGATTTGCTTGAGATGCGCTGACAAGTCCTTGATACGATTCATTTTACGTTTCTTACAAAATTAATAACACAAATTCAGTAATTTTTGAAAGTTGATACCAGCGAGGCGGGCCACGTGATTTTTCTTTCGATTTCGGAAATATACTGGCATACTACTAGTATATTTCCGAAATATACCCCACTATATTTAGACGAGATTCACAGACACACATATAGTAATCTATTCTTATTCGTTATTATGAAAATAAAGAGACATCTTTGGAGAAATTTGAAAATTGTTGTTTTTGAAAAATCGTACTTTTCTTTCAAAAAAAAAGCATTCTAAACAAGTGATTTTTTTTAAGCTCATTAGTTAAACTAAAATAAAGTAAATCCTTAAAGAAATACTATTAAAGTCAATTTTGGTAACAGTGGCGTAAGTATTCTTTTCACTTTTTCTTTGAAAATTCGAGAGCCCTGTCTTATTTTTATCATAACTCGCTATGTTTTAATGCAGTCAACTGAATCTAATATTTATTTAAAAAGTCGTTCCACTTTAAAAAGTGTTTCGAAGATATTTTCCGGAAAATGTGTCTTTTCCCGTTATTTAACCTCAAATACTTGCGTTCGAGTACTCACAAAAAAAGATACCTTTAAGTAGCTATAAGTCGCTTTAGATTCAACCTAAAATGTTTTAAAAAACAATGTCTTTGTTCTTTTATTAGCTTTCATTTTGGTAAAAATACTTTTTTGGAAAACCGTTGTGGAGTTATTTGTAAAAAACAGTTTTAAAACATGCATTTTTTCATGAAAAATAAATATTTTTAATCATTAATAACTCGAAATATATTGACTTATCAAAAAAACTTTATAGAATTAAAGTTTTTTTAAAATTGTTTCTTATCGAGCTTTTGGTTTTTTTGATAAAAAAATTCGCCCCCGAACGGGTGGCCCCCCAGGGTAAAGAGAAAGTCGGCACTATATTTTTTATTGAGGCACTCTCTAAACCCAATTTTTCAAAAATCGTAAAGGTTAAAAATTGGAGGCGAACCCCCTTCCCCTATCAATGAATCATCATTGTTAGGGGGTTTAAATAGGCCAATACAAATAGAAAAAAAATTTTGAATATTTGGATTTAACGATAATTTTTAATAAATTTTAAAAAAAAAAGGAAATTTCTTTTTGAAATAATATTTTTTAGCCGAAAAAAAAAACTTTTATTTGCAAATTCCAAAATTAAATTTGTTTTAACCAGTGTTCTCCTTAAGGCGAATAGCATCTGGTATGTATTGAGTGTAGATCCAATGATCCTTTTTAAAAAAAAAAAAAAATTAAAAATTAAGCCAAAAAAAAAGTAACCAGTTATTCTGTAACTACTAACAAAAAAAGAACAGAACTAAAACTAGTTCTGGTTAAAAATATTACAACAAACCCGAAAAGAGGCACTTATCGGCCAACGTAAAAAAAATCCCTATCAGAAAAAATACTTAATTAAGGAAACAAACCCTTTTTAAATTTTGGGTTTTTATAGTTTTCCCTCAAAATTTTGAAAAAAGGGATGGCACACATCATGGGTTTCTGGTCTCCAACGATTTTTTTTTAAATTTATATATTTTTTTTTTGTTCAAAAAAAACTTTTTTTTTTAAAAGGGACATTTTTAGGCCCTTAGGGGGGGCCCAAAAAATGTCAAAGGGTTGAATTTTAATTTTAAATTTAAACCCCAAAGGTATAAACGAATAAAAAAAGTGAAATTTTGTCTAAATCCAACGAAATTACATTTTATATATTGATATATAGTTAAACTATTTTGATTTAACATTAAACATATACAGGATGGTCCAGTATTGAATAAATAATATGGATTATGACAACTAAAATGTTAATATTGTGATATACTTATGTATATTTTCAGAATTTATTCATTTCTGACAGTTTATAAAAGTAAATTTTAGTTAAGATATTTTGGTTTATTGTCCCAAATATATAGGGGTACTAAGAATTAACGATTTTTTTTTGATTTTGTCCCAAAATTTTTTGACAAAACCCAATTTTAAAAAAAAATTTCCGGCAAAATTTTTTCAATATTTGTAAAAAATTTTTTACCAAATTTAAAAAAATTTTTTTTTTCATTGAATTAATAAAGAGTTAAAATTTGGCAAAAAAAACAGAGCGTTCAATTTTTAAAAAAAATTCTTAACAATGAAAACCCCTGTTTTATTTTTAACTACGACTTTTTCCCAAAAAAAAAGGAAATCCAGGAGACATGGTGAATGAAACCTTCCCCTGTACTTATGCACGAAAATTATTTTAGTTATGGGTAGCTTAAGTTTATTTTACCTCCGTTAAAAAATTGCCCAAAAAATGTGCAGATTTTAAAACTATTTACCTCTTTATATATAACAAAATATCTTGTGGGAACAAGCCAAGAATAAAAATCTTTAGTTCTAAATATTCCTGAATATTTGGGACAATAACCCAAAATATCTTGACTTAAATTTACCTTAATAAACTATTAGAAATGTATAAATTCTGAAAATATACACAAGTATATCACGATATTAACATTTTATTTGGCATAATCCATAATATAATTTATTGATACCGGACTACCCTGTATGTGTTAAATATTAATTCAAACTATTTTAACTCTAAAGAAATGTATAAAATATTATACCGTTAAATTTGAACGAAATTTCACTTTTTTTATTCGTTTATATTGGAATTAATAAACAGTTAAGCTTTAACTTCTCAATGATTTTTTTGTGCCACCTTAAAGGCCTGCACAAAAATGTACCATTTAAAAAAATCCTATTGATCTAAGAAACAACATACTTAAATTTAAAAAAAAATCGTTTGAGAGCCAGAATCCCATGTTATGTGTGCCCCATGTCCTTTCTCAGGACAAATGCTAATGCATTCAGACGCTTCATTATTCAGCAGGTGGTTTTTCAACGCAGGAGAGAATGTCCACCCTTTTATGAGCAAATGGTTGAAACATTGTCTTCCGTCTTTCGGCATGCATTTTTCTAAGGTTGCGTCATGTTATAAGAGACAAAATAACAAAAGAAACCCTAAATAATTGTCATATCTCCGGGGCCTTTTAAAAAATTTGGGGGCAGGCCTTGAACATAGCTAGGCCTTTTCTACACCCCATTTTGGCGTTTCTGCTCTCAAGAGTAATTGATGGCGTCGGTGGAAGCCCAAACGCAACGGCAACGGGATCGATTGACGATTGAGTTTCACGAATCCAAGGATTTTTTTTAAGCTTTTTTCCGTCATTTCCCAAAATCCCCTAAAGAAATAAGAAAAGGACCGTCGGGGGTTTAATTCCAAATAAAATTGGACAAGGTCTAATGTGTTTATTTCATTTTCCCTTTTTTTTTTTCATTTTGAAGAAAAATACGGCGGGTTTTTTTTGTTTAGATGTCGTTTGTCATTATTTGCTGTTTTTGGTGCTTATTTTATCAAAAGATTTATTTTCAGGGTTTAATATTTTATTGTGATTCCTAAGGCCCCTTTTAAAAGTTTTTAAGAACA
>JAHBCN010014590.1:0-22421 GCA_019359885.1 Listronotus oregonensis
AATTGTTACATTAGCAATAAATGAATATTATTTTTTAAAAATATAAATTTAAATATTGGTAAGAAAATGGAACTGTCTAATACTAACCTCTATACTTTCTAAATTTGACTCCTTTTTTTCGCTAAAATATATGCTGCCGGCGGCGCGTCGCAATTTATGTACTGACGGACCTCGTCAAAGTCTTTCCTCGTTGAACCCATCTCTTCTTCCTCCTCCACCTTCCGGGCCCAAACCCGGTTTTCGGGGGATAAGGAACACGAAAAAAAAACGGGAAAATTTTTGTTACATATTCTTGGGGCTCAATTAAAGGGCAACTTTAAATTTACAAGATATGAATAATAATACAACAAAACATTGTACATAAAACTTATCAATCCGCCCAAAAAAAAGATTTTTTAAAATTTTACAATCACACTTTTTTTTTTTTCTAGCTTTCCTTTCTTTTGATCTGTAGGATACAAATCTGGGTTTTTAGGTGGCCAGGGGGACAAAAAAACCCAAAACCAAAAACAAAATATTGCGTTCCTCTTCAAACTGTACTGCAATCCCTTTAAGTTGTTACTAATTACATTACATTAAAAATATGGCAACATACAAGTTACTTACCCATCTAGACTTTTCTCCCCTTTATTTACCCGGGTTGGTCATACCTAATTTTAAAAGCTTTGAATGTCTGTACATAAATTCATCAAAGCTTCCGTGTTTTCCCAAACTGGGGGCCAACTTTTGTTTCTTCCAGTTTGATAAATTCGAACATTTCTATGATCGCCGAATGGGGAGGTTGGCCATTTTTTTCGAACAAAGCGTCCACTACGGGCCCGAATAAGTTCCTTTAATATTTTATTTGTGAACTCATCAAGTGTTAAAATTTCCATAAACCTGAAAACATAAAATAAGATATATACTAACATGGTTTAAAAGAAAATGGTTAAAAAATTTTAAATTAAAAAAAGTTTTTTAAACATTAAAAAAGGCCCCCCTATCTATAGATATTCTATTGATTACCAACCTAAGGGCATTTTAACCCTGTAAAGGGGGATATATGTAGCAATAAGATTAACCAAAAAGTACACGGACCCAAAGCACAGCAATCTAAAATACAGGCGCTGTCACAGAGGAACCCACGTTTCCAAACTTATTTTCATGATCCTTTGTCACGTGAAATTGGGTTGTTAGTATATAAAACTTAGAATTGGTCTTAAAGGCTTTTTTTATGAAAAAGTATTCAATGGAACATAGCTTCAACCCGTTATCTTAGAGAACAAGAAAAAACAGAGAAGTTTAAAAAAATGTGAATACATATAGTTGTACCTAATTTATTTTTTATTTTATATTTTAAATCTTATTTTATGAACATAAAACAAATTGCTGCCTAGTTTGTAAAAAAAATTTCATGTGGCCTAATTACATGTCAAATTACAGTGGCCTAGTTATTAGTGGTATGTGAGGCAGGGTTAATAAAAATCATGATTTATTTTTATTTTAATTTAAAAAATTTACCAGATTTTACAAATATTATTATTTTTAAATATTTCTGCTTATATTTTTTTTGTTAAGTAAAAAATTTTTTTAGGCAGGAATAGTACAGATTTTGAAAAACAAAACTGAAAAATTTTAACAGGGGAAAATCTCGTTTATGTAGTTTTGCAAGTTTGCGCATTTTTCGAAACAAAGTAATAACTGACAAAAAACCCCCCAGCAAAATTAAACGATATGCACTTATTTTAGTTATCAGTAATTTTTTTGCTTTAGGGTTTAAAATCTATCAAAACAATATTTGGACTCATGAAAAACCCGGGGGCTAAAAGGGAAATTTAGTATTTGGCAGCATTTTATAAAAAAAAAATTGGGAAAACTGGTTTTTTTTTTATTTTGGGAAAGCCCCAAAAGGCTGTTTAAAAGTCTAACGTACCTTTTTGTCTTCAGTGTGGTAAGGGGGAGTTTGTTCTGGGTTAAATTTTGGAATTGGGGGGGAAAAGGAAAATTTTGGGGCAGAATTTCCCATAGTCTTGACCCCCTAGGAAAAAAAAAACAAAAAAGGGGAAAGCGGGGCCTTTTTAAACTGAACTGAAAAAGGATGCAAAAAAAGTTCTGTGTTTTGCTTTTTGGGGAGCTGCCAGAAAGGAATTATACCCCCAAAATTCCCTCTGAGAAAAGCCGTGAAAATACTTATAGAAGAGCGACGGGCCCCCCTACAGCTGACGAGGGGCCCAAAAAAGGGGGAAGCCTTTCTGTGAGCGTTGGATTTAAAAAAACAAACGGTTTTTTTTTGAATAAAATAAAGAATGCAAGTGTTGAAAGGAGACCCTTTCCCCCAAAATGAGAACAATTTTCCCTAAAAGGGGGTTGATTTGGGATCCCTTAAAAATTATACAGTTGGAAGAAGAGAAATTTTTTTGGCTCGGAAGAAAAAATAAAATTTTTTTTGAAGCTGCAAACTAGGGAAGAAATGTTTTTGTCCCGGGTTGGGGTTTTATTCTAAAAAGAAACCCCTTTAAAGTTAAACGACTCTTAGTTCTGCAGAATTTGGGCCCCTCTATTGGGGGAGGGAAAAATTTGCAGACTTTTTTGCCAACAAAACCTGGTTGTTTTCAAAAAAATTAAACTTGGAAAAAAATTTTGGGGGGCCCCCCCAAAAACCCAAGAAATTTAAAGGGTTTTTGTGAAAAAAACCCCTTGATTGCCGCGCGGCCAAAAAATTTCAGAATTAAATTTGGTTAAAAAAATAAATTTCCCCTAGAATTGGGAGAACTATCCGGAAAACAGGTGGAAGACCGTAAGAAGGAAGTTTGTTAAAAACCCCCCCCCCAAAAAATTTTTTTTTTTCCCCCCCAAAACCCGGGTTTGGGAAATTTTTTTTTTAACCCAAAAAAAAAAAGGGTTTTTTTTTTAAAAAATTTTTTTTAAAAAAAATTTTTTTTTCCCCTTTTTTTTTTTAAAAAAAAAAAAATTTTTAAAAAAAAAAATTTTTTAAAAAGGGAAAAAGGTTTTTAAAAATTTTTTAAAATTTTTGGGTTTTTAATTTTTGGGGGCCCAATTGGGTTTTTTTTTTCCCCTTTTTTTTTAAAATTTTTTTTTGGGGAAAAAAAAAAAAATTTTTTTTTTTTTAAAAATTTAAAAAATTTTTTTTTTAAATTTAGGGAATCAAAACCTTTTTTTAAATTTTCCCCCTTTTTTTTAAAAACCCCCTTTTAAAAAAAAAAATTTTTTTTTTTTTTAAAAAAAAAAAAAAAAAATTTTTTTTTTAAAAAGGGGAAATTTTTTTCCCCCCCCCCAAAAAAAAAAATTTTTTTTTTTGGAATTTTTAAAAAAAAATTTTTTGGTTTTTTTTTTTTTGTTTTTTTTTAAAAAAAAATTTTTTTTAAAATTCCCCTTCTAAACCAAGGAAAAAGTTTAGGGGGAAAATAAAAAATTTTTAAAAAATAAATGAAAGCTTTGGATATGCCCAAGAGCAACGATCACAGGATTCACCAAGAAACTCAAGGGACTTGTTCCAGTTGTGTGGGGCAAAAGGAAAGAAGATCAGCTGTGGATCTACTGTGAAATCCATATTGTCTTTTCATGAAGATTTTATTTTTTTTCCAGATACTTTAAGTTTTGGGGAAAATTAAAAATTTTTCCCATTATTTTTTAAACAACTGAAAAAAGGTTGTAGAGTTTTTTACAGGCAACAAAGGTTAAATTTAAATTAAAATTTAAAATTCAAGGGTTTCCCCCTGAAAACCCGGACACGTCGATTTTTTTTTTAGCTGTCGGTTTTTTTAATATAAATTTATGTATACGGGTTAAAAAATAAGTTACGGTCTTAACTTTTTTTTTTTAAATGTAAACACCTTTTTTTTATTTTGATTTGGGTTTACATCAAATTTAAACATTTCTTATCACCCCTTTCCTAAACCCAAACCGTTGAGATTGAACACAATAAAAGGCTATTTTTGGAAGATTTATTTCCATGAAACAAGAGTACAAAAAAATTTTTAAATTAATTTATTAAGTGTTGAAAAGGGCCCCCATTTTAACCTTTTGGCAATATCCCAGTCGATGCTGAAATTTTTGTAAAACGTTATCGATAACAAAAGGTTCTATCAATCTTTTTCGTCCGTTATTCTAATTTTTAATTCTTCGATGTTTTTGGGCCCGGGTTTTAAAAAAACTTTGGCCCCAAGATCCCCAAAAAAAAATCAAAAGGGGTCAAATCCGGCGATCGGGCCCGGCCATTAAATTACCCCCCCGACCAACCCAAAACCCGGGGAAAACGGTATCCAGGTACTGGCGCAGGGACGAGTGTAATGGGCTGGAGCTCCATCTTGCTGATACCATAAGGAATTATCTGGTATATCCGGGTCTTCTGGATCGGGGTATAAAGTGGAAAAGGCATGGAACCAAATCATTTTCAAAAAACTAAAAATATCTCTTTTTAAATTTTCCTTTAAAAAAAAAGGGGCCCCTATAACCCTTTTTTCAATCCCCCCAAACCCAAACATTTATTTTTTTGGGGGGACTTGGCTGTGGCACTCCATCATCCAGTGCGGATTTTAAATGGCCCAATATCGGAAAATTTTTGCCGGTTTCCCTCCATGAAGAAAAAACGTTGCCTCATAAAAATAAAATTTTTTTTAAAAACCCTTGGATTACCCGGGGCCCCCGGCCCCTTAGTCTCTCAAAATTCTAAACCCTATCTGGGTCATCTTCATTTAGTTCATGATGAAAAGGGTGCCATTTATTTTCCCTTAAATACTTTAAGGGATGGATGTCTGGGACATCTGATTTTTTTGAAAATTTTGGGCTGAAAAAATTGGAATTTTCCCAACTGCCAGAAAACATTTAGCTGCTTCTCTTCTGATATACTTGACCGACCTTTTTCATAAATTACCCCGAATGAAAACCCCGATATTTTTTTTTTCTATTTTACTGACGGTACTTTGAGATAAACGGGGCCCCTATCAGGAATTTCCCTTATAAATTTCACAGACTTCCATCTGAGGGATCCTGTTTCCTTTAACCAAACTTCAAAATTTCTATTGCTTTTGGGTTTACTAAGACGTACCCCTTTTTTTTAAATTTTTTAAAAATTTTCTTTTTTATAAACTTCCAAAATAAAACTTTTCTTAGGCATCTAAATCCCCTAAATTCACCAAAATTATTTGGGAAACAAATTGTGACAAGTTTAAAAATCAAAAATAACCAAAAATGTAAATAAGCAAACAATAACTGATAGGTTTTTCTTGATATAAAAAAAAATCTTCCAAAAAAAGCCTTTTATTTTGTTCAATCGTCAACGGTCGAGTTTTGGTTTTAGGGCATGATCATGAAATGTACTTAGAATTTGATGTAGAACCTAAATCTAAAATAAAAAAAAGGTGTTTACATTTAAAAAATTAAGTTAATGGCCGTAACTTATTTTTGGGCCCCCCCTGTATACATAAATTTATATTAAAAAAACCAAAAAGCTAAAAACAAAAAAACGGCGGGTCCCAGCGTTTTTAGTTAAACGACCTTTTAATTTTTAAATGAAATTTTTCCCAAACCCTTTCGTTGCACTGATAGTAAAAACTGTGGTAAAAAATTTTCAAAATTAATGGATAGACCAAAAAATCATTGGGGGAAAACCCGCAAAATTTAAACCAGTGATATCAGCAGTGGTCTTGAAATTCTTCATGGTGATTATCAGTCACAGCCTGAAACTAGCCAGAGTAAAATTATCCAGTTGGCAAAGAAATAAAGAAGCGATTACTGTGAAAAGGGAAGTGTAGGTGGACGTGAAACTAGTGGAAGTAGCGGTCATATAGATTCTTTTGTTGTGCGAACTGGACAAAATAAGAAAAAAGAATTGGACAGACAAATAGCCAAAGCCGTTTACGCAACAAATTGAAGTTTTAGAGCTATAAAAAATAAGAAGGTTCAAAAGGCCATAGAAATACTAAGACCTGGTTACCTTCAACTATCTAGATTTCAGTTATCATCACTGCTCTTGAATGAAATATTTAAAAAAGAAAAATCTAACTGTTTTAAAAAGTGTTCTGGATAATCTGTTTGCATGTCCCTAGATGGATGGTCAATATACATAACGAGCCGATAATCTATGTCGCTTTGACTGCAGAGAATGAAAACGTGTTCTTTTAGAAAGCATAGATACATATGGTCATCCCCATACATCTGACTATCTTGCCGAATGAGCTATTAACTTAATAAATAAGTGAAAAAATAAATATAACTGTGAAGTTACCATTATTGTTATGAATAAGCGAGCAACATGGTTAGTATGAAGAAAAAAATTACAAAGTCGTCCAATTACTCCATAATTAGTTATGGTTGTTCGGCATACTTACTTAGTTTGCTCTCCCAAAGATTTAGAAGCATCCCAGATTAAAAAACATATAGTACATATTGTGAAATACTTCAGAAATACCCATTTGTCAAATGCTTGGTATAAAGAAATAGGGGGCAAGAAATTGGTCTTACCTCAGGATGTTTGATGGAATACACTTTCAGACTTTCTTGAGATCTATGGCCAAAATCGTAAGTAATATGTGAAGAGCATAAAGATCAAATTGATCCAGTGATTTTTAAAAAAGTTTTAGATATCTGTATTAAAAAGATGGGCGAAGATTTTCTACAGTTGCTTAAACCAATTTCTATAGCACTGGATGCAATGCAATAAAAAGGTGCAGTTTTATCACAAGCAGTTTACATATGAAAAAGTTACTACAATTTGAAGAATATATGTTCAAGTTCTAAGCCTTTTCCACTTTTTGGGGTATATTTTGAATCCTACAATAAACAAAGAAAAATAGTCATTACTAGCTAAAGAAAAGAGAGATGGTCCACATATTGTTTTCAAATATTTTGCAGTCACAGGATTATTACCATTACTAATTAAGTTGAAAGCTAAGTCGGACCCTTTTCACAAAAATCTGTTTTCAGAGGAAAAAATCAAAAAAGTAACAGCAGTACAGTGGAGATGTTTCAGAAATTAAGCAAGTGCTTTCTATGGTGATTTCTGTTTTGTGTACTTGTGCATCGTCTGCTGATATCGAAGAGATGTTTTCTACTTATTGACTTGTACATTCAGATATAAGAAACAGACCTGGCAGTGACAAAGCAGCTAAACTAGTATTTCTATTTAAGGATTGTAACACTTCAGTTTTTTGTTTAAATTAGGTATATTTTTTTGTATTAAAAAGGTTTTTTAGTTTTAATTTTTTCCAAGTTTGTGATTTTAATAAATTTGTTTTAATCATCTCAACCCTGATGTGACGTACATTTTTAATACAATGATTGTGACAAGAATTTCTTTTATTTTTTAAGTAATATTACTTTTTCTGGGAGCATACTGAGAGTATTGACTTGAATTTATATAGATAAGTACTGATTAGTAAAGTATTTTAACACAAACCTGAGAGCACAAAGAACGAGAAATTTGTGCGTTGACTTCATAAGAACGAGTATCCTTCGCAGCAGGTCCTTGTTAAGTATACAATTCTTGATGTGGTACGTATGATGTTCTACGCAAAACGATAGCAGTTCAAGTATGAGCCCTAACAACTGAACGTTACGGTAGTCTTCTTTTTGGGGTGTGTCATTGACTGTGTTTTCCAAGAGAGGAGCTGAAGAAAAGAAATCTATTTCACTAATTAGATCTATTATGAATAAATGTAACTAAGATTTATTAAAATTTTTAGGTATAAATTCTGCATCATACTGTATGGCAAAGAACAACCTTAACACAGTATACTTAGTACTTACCTATTAAAATTTGAACACTGTGTTTATAGAAGAAATTAAGAAAATCTGTCTTCTCTGATTTGTTTACAGAAGCCAACATGTTCTCTGGGTCCAGCAATATCCGAAGTACCCCCATAAGCTGAACAGCTCCTCCCAACTCAGGATCGGCGTCACAGATCATTTGTTCAATTATAATATTGAGGAGAATTTGATCCTAGAAAAATAAAATCACAAACCATATTTATTGTAGAAAAATGAAACAAATAACTTTGTAAATATGTTCTAGTTTTGTGGTGAATTCATGTTTTAGTATGTTCTTGTTGGGATTACTTGCCTTGAAATTTTCTAGAAGATGGGACCACTTTGATATTAGTCCCGGGGTAAAGCTAACTGAGCATGCTCAGCCCTATTGACCTGTACAAACCGGCAAATCGCCTGTAATAGAAAAAAGAAAAAAACCCCAAAAAATTCTAAACATTAATCTAAGTTTTGGTGGCAAGTTGGACACCGCTGTCAAATGCATAAAAAAACATAGAACACACATTAAAAACACAGAATTCCACAAATCAAAAATTTGTCAACACGCATTTGAGTACAACCACATAATAAACTGGAATGCTTCTAGTATTTTAGCAAAGGAACCTAAATTTTTTAACCAAAATTTCCTAAAAATTTAGTTTTAATCTCTACTTTGTTTTCATTTTTAATTTCTTCTTGACAACAGTGGCCGACTTGCACTGAAACGTATATTATTGTTCTGAATTTTTTGGGGTTTTTCTTCTTTTTTTGGTTTTAGGCGATCTGCTAGTTTAGAGGGGTCAATAGGGCAGAGCAGGCTCAGTTTGCTATATCCCGGGACCAGGACCGAAGTGTTCCTATTTTCTTGAAATTTCAAGGCGAGAACAAGAACATACTATAATAACACAAATATAAAATATACTTGCTAAGTGACCTAAAAAATAATAAAGGTTAAAAATATCTACAAATACCTTTATTTTTCATTGTTACCATCATGATAAAAATTAATATTATGGAGATTTTGTGCATAAGAAAATTATCCCCTATAAAAAAAAATTCTCTAGAGACAAGCAACAATGAGATTATTTTATTAAAACTCGTCATAACTCCGATATTTTTGAAAAAATAAAATAGCAATTTTCCATTGTGGTAAAACTTAATACAAAAAACACTAATTCTCAATAAAAAATTACTTATGCACTTTTTTATGCCAATACTATCAATTTTACCATTATTTATCGAATGTTCTTACAAAATTATAAATTACTCATAAATTTGCAATTACTAAAAATAAGATTAGTAAAAATTATAAATATTTTGTTTAAAAAGTCATCCATAGAAAAACAATAAAAAAAAGAAAGGGAAATCCAAACCGATTTTATGGCAAACACTTCAAAAACGATGTAAAGGGTTTTCATTTATATTTTGACACCCACTTACAATTATAACTAAAAAGGCTAGAAAAAAAACTTCCTGTATAAAAGTGTAATAATTTTTCATTTATTATTTTTTGAGCATAAAAAAAAAAACAAATGAACATCAAAAAGTTAAGAAAAATGAATAAGTTAATAAGTTTTTTTTAAATGGAACGCCTGTATATTTTTATTAAGAATGAAAGGTCTATCCATTCTTTTCAAAAATACTGACAACTAATTTGCATCATCTTATCGCATGTGAAAGGTAAAATTAATTCAAAATTAAGCATTTAGTCATTAACTAATTTCACAAACTATAAAATAAAAACACTTTACTATTGTTTTACAGTATATACTTACTTCGTCTGTATTACTGGCCTGTTGTAAGGTATATTCCCTTACCACCGACGGCGAATACTCGACAATATATGTCAGAATGTCTATCGAAGCAGTCTTAGTCTTCTGATCCTCCATTGCTAACGTAATCTCCAACGCTGGCAATATACCCAACGACGTCAGCGTCTTATAAAAAGACTCCTTCGCCTGCGGCTGCAAATTTTGCGAATAGTTGCAGAACTCTTTCAGAAATAGCACCAAGTCCCTTCTTTTCGCATCCGGCGTGTTCAAATCCGTTAACATCGTAAAAAGTTCAGTTAAAAACTTTTCGTCCTCTTGCACGAGCGAAACTATTTCCACTTTGTTAAAGAATATAAAACTACTTAACGTCGAGAGCATGTTCTCTTCGAACACGGAAGGTGTGGGTAACACTACGTCCTGGATATACTGAACCCGAAACGTCTGATGAATTTTGGCCAACAATTCCGCGTTTTTAATAGGAATAGCTTCGCGAAATTTAGCCTGTTGTCTCAAGTACTCCCTGTGCCGTTTCGGGGTGGGAGACGAGGGATCGTACTCTAAACAACCCACCACGTCAAATATTAAATCGTCACTAAACATAGTTTCGAAGAGCACGTTTTTGTTTAACAGAAAAATATTTTTAAAGATGTCGTACAGATGATATAACCGTTCCGTACTCTCGAGATCTTCGCACATGTGAAATAAATTAATCAGTCTGCGAATATAACCCTCGCTTTCTATCGCGGCTGCTAATTTTTCTTTTCTCATAGGTGTTGTGAGACAATTGCTTATCAAGTCGCTGATCTGCTCCAATCTGCTGACCTCGCACGGTGGTAAATCGATTGGAGGGGCGGAATCGGACATCTCATCGAACCGTTCATCTTCTGATTCTTCAACAATATCCTGTGAATAAAAGGTTATTTAGTAAGAAGTTAGTAAAAATTAGTTAAATTTACTAATACCGAGTCTAAAGCAATAATAAGTTCTACAAATGTAAAAAAATTAATAGACTTCCGTTTTGGAATCGAAAAAGTGATCACGTGCTTTGGACGCTACAAAGGTTTCAGAAAATGACCGCAACGGAAAATTGTGTCTTTATCTTCGGGGATTAAAGGGGAAACGTCTTCTAGTGATGCGTGAGTGTTTTCAAAATTGTGAAATGATTCCTAACGCCCGTTTCCGTTCCACAGGTTAAGGCGCGAACTGTCGGTGACCGAGAATACATACTTTGTGGGATAGTTGGTGGGCCTGATCTAAACGGTTTATACCACCCTCATCGCTTATCGCTTACGAGGATCTGTATTACCATGGTATTCATAGAAGGACATTTAAGATTTTCTGTTAATATATGAATGATCATGAATAGTCCTAATTCACTCGTTTAAAGAAAAAAAAAATAGAAAAATTAGAATAAAATTAGGCTAGACATTGTAAGGTAGAAAACTTAAAAACTTAGGTTGGTTAGTAGGCAAAGCAAGCAAATAGAAAATAAAAAATTATTGACTATATAATCATGTAAAGTATTTTTTGCTGTAACCATGAATCAAAACTTTGAAATTGACAAGCATCCAAAAAATATACCCAGTTTCACTTAGGCAAGGAGTTAACTAAATATTAGAGCATCAAGATGTAAATGTATTACAAATTTTATCACCTTATGTTATATTCGACTCAAAATCAATAAAAATTTAAACTAATCTCAGTCAACAAGGGGAAATCGCTACATTCAGAAACCCAGGAGTTTAGGAAGTAGATCATACACTTTTGTCACAAATTAAAAAATTAAAATAACATTACATCAAATAGGGACAAATTTTGCTCTTTACAGTCTGAATCAATTAAAAAATGTATGGTCAAATTTACGAAGTTCTGATGAAGTTTGCCATTTATGACCATCAGACAAAAAACGATGGTTTTAAAAATCGTCGTTTTTCTTTTTTTGCAAACAAAGTCACTATGGTGATCCCAAAAATTCAAACAAAATGGTTTTTTATAGTTTGATTATACTTTAAATTGGATACTTGAGGTTAGAGATCGTAGATAACACCTTTCTTGTCAAAAATTTAAGATGATGCTAGAATGGCAGAATAGTGCAATACTTACAGGCTAATGGGATACAAAATTGATCACAAATTATTTACTAAAGTTGAAAGCACCAACTGAAAAGATTTAGAAAATTATGGTCAAATCCTACTTAAAATCGGCAATTCGAAGGATGAATTTATTGTCCACAAATAAGAAATTTAGGATAACAGTTATAAGAGGAAAAATAAAGTTTGCCACTAAATGTTCAATTTGACACAAAATTGTTGTTAGAATTTTATAATCACAAATAACAACTAAAATAGCTAGAAATTGGAAATACAATATACAGTGCGGTTTTTAAAAATACCCATCTTAACTTGTGGTCACGTGACCTAGTGTCAACAGGGTGCATATAGCACCTCAATTCAAAGACCCGTTAATTCTCTACACAAAACCGTTTTTGAAAAATTGCCCAGTCGTTCCATAATTACAAGTGTTTCAAATTTAGCTCAAAAATTTTACAAATAAATAATAAATAATTAATTGCAGACAAACTTTAACTTTTTCATTAATTTTATTTGAAAAGCAACTTAATTGTGCCAAAAAATGTCGAATATTAGTTGTATTAATTTTTTTTGTAAAATATTTTAAATATCTTAACTAGTGATGGAACGGACGTCCGGTTCAAGTACCGAATCCGGCCACTTCACCGGACTTCCGGTCCGGCCGGATTTTTCTGAAAAAATCCGGCTGTCCGTCCGGAAATTTTTTAATGTTATTAATAAGGAAATATAATTTAATAAGTCATTGGAAATAAAATAGAGGGAAATAAAAATCTTGGGTAGAAAAAGCAGCTTACATTTAGTAACTGATTACAGGTAATCTCTAATTCTCTTACAAATAAGGAAAACACTGTTAATAATCAAAATGTATCTTTTTCAAATTATGATGAATAAATAAAAGTTTTTCAGCATTTTGACTGATTAATCTAGAACGCTTTTCTTCATAAATGTTGCCAATTTCTGAAAAAGATCTTTCTGAATACACACTACTTGCTGGGGCGCTTAAATATCGTTTAGCAACTTGGGCTCCATTTGGAAACTAATCCTTGTGCTCTTTCGACCAATGTATTGGATCAGACTTTCTCTCCTGTAGGGGCTTATTAAGATAATTTTCAAACTAGTCTGCGATTTTTTGTTCGTGGTCTACACTTATATTACCAATTAAAAAAAGGGGAGTAGCAATTTTTTTAAAACATGTCCAAACTGACGGCACTTCTTAATGTTTCATGATTTTAGACAATGGTTCTTCATCACTATCACTATCACTGTTATGTACTGCTGTTAAGTTTAAATTTTCAGTGCTTTCAGTGCTATTAGTGGTAATCTCCTTGAACTTTGTTATCTTGTTTAAAACACACTGCTTCGGGAGCAAAATATTTTCTGGTGAAAAAAATGCTAATTTATACCTACAGGGTCCAATACAGTAGCAATGACATAATTCGGATTCTGGTAAATTAGTTGAAATCTTTTGTCAATTTTTCTAGTAGGGTTGTTGCCATAATATATGACATGATATTACTCTAGCTAAATACTTTGCCTGTCAATTGTCTTTGTAAGAATACTTTTAGTTTACAATATTTCCTTGGTACTTTATTATCTTTTATTGACATTTAAATGTAAGTAGCACCGATTAATATTTTATTTTTTATTTTTTGAGGAAAAAGACATAGAGTCCGGCGCCGGACTTCCGGCGTCCGGTTCGCTGGGCGGCCGGAAGTCCGGAGTTCGGTGAAACATGAGTCCGTTCCATCACTAACCTTAACTATCTTACAGAAAATATGAATTAAATTTTAGTTTGTTCAGTCTGGAATAGCTAGGCCGATTTTCAAAAACAAAGCAGTGTTGAGTAGAGAATTGAAGGGCTTTTAAAATGTGGTGCTACATAAACCCCGCCTTCCATTTGAAAAAAGCTGATAATGCCTCCTTGGCACTAGAATACGTAACCCCAATAATTTTTATGCCAAAAAGTAGTTCTACTGATAGCCTTTTGCCTTTATCTTACCCGACCCCGATATCTTGTCCCGTTCAAAAGTTAAGAAGGGGGGACTATTAAAAACCGCACTATGTATGATTATACATATTCATTTTAAGATAAAAAGTTTATATAAACATGGGAACGCAAATTCTTCGTTCTCAAAATACGGGGTGTTAAACTTTAAGAAAAAAATGTTTTTACTTTAGATATACTAATTTTGTTGTAATATGGCGGTGTTAAAGTATTAAGGGGCTAATTTAGCCCTAGGGCAGATTAGCTTTATTAAGTAAGTACAGTTTTATTTTCTTTAAATTAAGCATATAAAAATACCGCTTTTTTGTCTCTTCAATTTTTTTTCATATCCTGCTTAGTTTTCAAGAAAAAATACAATCCACTTAATTTCATATACCTGGACCACACAAGAAATGAAAAAATTTCTTTCTAAAATTTTTTTTATAATTTTTTTATTAACTATCATGTAACAACACCAAATATTAAATAAACCATCAACATCTAAACTACCAAATTTTACCAAATTAAGTGGTAGTTTTCAAAAAAAAAAATTTTTACCATATTTCCTGTCTGGTCTGGGGATATGCAAATAAGTGTTCTCGCAAAGTAAGGAACATGTGAAAAAAAATCAAAAGACAAAGGGGGGAACCAACCAGTCTCGGGGTTATACAGACTTGTGGAAGGAACGAGACTAATGGGAGGATTGGTATAAATGATAATAGGAGATTAGGCACAAAAGCCCAAGCGGCTGCGCTGCCTCTGGTAGTGAATCAAGACGGCTCCCAGGAAAGAAGAAGAAAAAGGGGCTCTTGCTGTATTTTTTTATATAAAAGTGGCACAAAAGTCAGTGCCATACATTTTTTCTCAGAAATATTTCTTCAGGTGCCCCAAGACGCCACTGGACTTAATAAATTTAATCAAGTTAGGACTAAATTAGCCTCTTAATTCTATAAATAAAACCGCCAATTTACAACAAAATTGGGTATAGGATATTTAAGATATTTACAATTTTTTTAAGTTTGAAACTCTGTATATTCTACTCAAAATCAGTATTCGAGGGTTTTTTAGGGTCATTAATCCAGGGATTTGGTATAAAAAATGAGAAATTTAAGAAGGCAGTACCAATATGGTGAGTTAGGTTCAATTTTAAATTTAGGATTATGGACTCGATTATGGATTATAATATTTAATTTTGGGATAAAAAAAATTATATTTAGAATATTCCAAGTAGAAAATAGAACTGGTTAACTATTTTTACAAATACCTATACAATTAAATTAATTTTATTTTCTACCACCTTGGGAAAACCTTTCAGAACATGTTTATACCTGAAATAATTTAACTTACCAAATGTTACAACAAAGTATCAAGTAATGAGTTTGTACATATAAACAAAATTATTTTAAATTACCTGACTAAATACATAATAACAAGTAGCTACAAGGTTTATTCAAAAAGTTATGAATAAACTCTAAAGTGCAGTTTAATTTAAGTCTCTAAAAATATTTATTTTCAAAAATCAAAGAACATTTTTGTTGAATCTCGTTTTTTCCAGTGTCCAGAACTAAATATTTGGAAACATTTTTTGCCCCATGGCAAAAAAAGAAATATATAATGTAAGTATACACCTAATATAGTGTGGGGTACAAATAACTTCAAATAAGCAGAATAATATTATTAAAAATAATTATGCTAAGATAAAAGAATGGGCTGAAGCCAATTTTCTATCCATAAATGTTCCTAAAACAAAACTTATAATCTTTAAATGTACTACACTTGGTAAGGCTAGTTTGGGGGATCAAACATTAGCTAGAGTATGAAAAAAAAATTTTAGGTCTACATATTATGTGTCCCACATAAAATATATAAGAAAAAAACCAGCATCTAACTGTTATGCAATAAGAATTATATCAAATGACTTAGACTTGGCAGTAACAAATAGTGCATATTTCTTACCTATAGTCACATTTAGGATATGTCATTTCCTCTTGTGAAAGCTGTTCTTAATATATTTTTATTACATTATTTGTTCCACAAAAAGGGCCATAAAATATATGTTTAAAGTAAACATTTATTAGAGAAGTGAGTAAACCACTGTTTTTAGTCCATAACATTTTAAAATTGCTGTTTTTTATAAGAGGATGGTTGCGTAGTTTTTAAAAAATGCAAGAGAGAAAATTAACCTAAATTCAGTGTACAATACTGAATAAACATAATATTATTTTGCCCACACCTTTCTCTAATTAAGCAAGAAATTCTATTTTGTACAAAAGAAAGGAAATATTTCATTACTTTTCTTTACAGGTCTGTTTGTTATTTAGAAATATTTTACACTATTTTACACTTTTTCTACCTATTTAGTCCTAAAATACACCTTTCATAAAAGCGCTTATGTAAAAAAGTGTACAATATATCTGTATAACAAATAGACCTTACATGTTAAAAAACTTCATAGTGACAGAAAATTTTGGGATGAGGTAAAAATAATTTGGTTTCGAAAGTAGTCCAGTAATTGAAGACCTGAAAGTACCCAAAGGTGTAAATAAATTTGTACAGTTTTCATTTGCGGTGCAATTCTTAGGTCTTCGCGGATGCTTTTAAGCGTGAAAAAGTTTATCACGATTCCGACGTGGGAACCCGCTGAAAATGGACCCCCAAAGTCCCAAAAATTAGTTTCCCGCGAATATCTGCCAAAATATGCGCATTAGATAATTTTTGTTTATACAAAAAATAAAGATCACCTCGAAATCTAAAGAATAGTCCTTACCATTTTTTTTGCAACACCAATATTTTTTGCAAAAACCGCCGTCGAAAAATCCATAAAATTCCACACTGGATAGATGTGGTTAAATGGCTAAAAAATGCAGATGGGCTAAACAATTTTTTATCAAAACGCAAGAAAGATGGTGAAGGAAATTTTCTGAGATCATTGAACACTTGCTTAGGTCTCATTATGAAAAGGAAATGTTAATAACAAACCATTTTTAAAAAAATATTAATAAATTAATGAGATGCTCTCAAAATATTGTGAAAAAAAAACTTTGACTGCTTTTTTTAATATTCTAGAAAAATCAGAATTGACCCAAACTCATATGCAATGATAGGTACAGGTTTTCCCATTCTGATGAACTTTGAATGATTAAAAAATGTACATTATTGCCCGAGTAATGGAACAATTCGTCTGCCCGCTTATAAGTGAATCCATGAAGTTAGCGGCATTCTGGCGGTAATTAAAAAAAAAAAAAATTATAAAAACCATTTTTGTAGATTACATCTTCATTTTTTGTCTAAACAAAAATTTTCCAGTTCGCATATTTTGGCAGATATTAGCGAGAAACCCATTTTTCGGGCCTTGAGTGTCCATTTTCAGCCCTTTCCCACCTGTTAATGTTGATAAACTCTTTTTCACTCAAAAGCATCCTCGAAGACATAAGAATTGCGCCACAAGGCAAAACTGTACAGATTTATCTACAGCTTTGTCCCTTCATTTACTGGACTAAAGCTTATTATTCAGTGTATTAACTTTTTCTGAAACTCATTTTAAATTTTTAACTGATTAGTGCTTTGAACTATATCTGGTAAAATATTTTTTTTGTTTGTTGTGACATTAGATAAAAGAATAAAAATAAAAAAAATTACAAAATATTGTTTATAAGAATAATTCTAGCAGTAGAAAAATATTATCCACTTAAAAAATAAGCATAGGAACATAAACTATTACATCACATAATGTCATATGTCCACTTTTATTGAGCAAATTTGTAGATTGTTTTAAATCAAGTAATTACATATACCATTTAAACCTTTATAGACTATCCCGAAAAAAAAATGCTTGACAAATGACACTTATACAATACTTAGATAGACTTGTACAGCTTAACATGTGACAGTGTATGTCACTGATTTCTGTTAACATTATCAAATTAAACAATATTTATTATTATGGAAATACTGCACAAGTGTTTACATTCATCAGAAAAATGTAAGTTAGGTACAAGAAATACATAAATTTTGGTAATTGTTTAGAATCACTGTCCCACTTTTTTGGAATGTAAAATCAACATGATTCATTTCTTTTTAGTTGTCAAATATTTTTATTCTGAAAGTTTATTAAAAATTAAATAAATTAAAAATGTCAATTTTTGATTAATTTTTTTTTTTAAATACCTATTTTAAAAAATTCAAAAATTGATATCTTAATGTTTTTTTTAAATTCTTTGTCTTTACACATAGAATATGAAACAAATTACTAGATTGCTAAATTTAAATGGATTCATTTTACTGACAAAAAACTTAAAAAATAACAATTTTTTTAAATTTTCAAAGTAAAAATTAACACCGTAAATTTTTTTTTTTCTTTGTATTTTTCTTAAAAGATTCCTAAATCCGCCATAAAATAGAACAAAATGGAAAAAAAACATGGTAATATCTTTATTTTTCGATTTTTTATAGCCAAAATTATGTCGGGCCGCGATTCTAAACAATTACCCTCACAATTACCCAAATTTTAAAATAAAAGCTATTTACATTTTACATACATTTAAAAATATATGATTACAACAAAGTTACACTTAAAGTCAGTACAAGAAATACATCACACTGAAAACATATGAAAATCATAAATAAAATATTGATGCTGTTTTTTTAAATCAAAACATTTTGATTCCTTTTTTAAATTCTTTGAGTGGCAAGTCCTTGACTCTTTGTGGCTGCAAGTTATATAGTTTTATTGCCATGTACTCAGGCTGCACTGACTCTTTGCCAATTGGCAGTGGAGTGCGAAACAAGACAAAAAGTGTGTCTTGTTTCTCATGTTGTGATCATGTAATGATTAAATTAATGAAAGTCAACAGTAATAGTTTTTTCTTTTTCGTTAAGTAGTGATTAAGATGGACATTCATCAAGTAATGATCGATTCTGTATTATGTGTAACAGCACTAGTGTCACCAAGGCACAAATACTTAAAATATAGACATGAAAAATTTTCAGATAGGATTTTGTCATATTGTGAAACTAATGATGCAATAAAAACGTTTTTCATTATTTCTGCATTATGACACTATTTCACCGGAGGTAAGATATGTGATGCTTAAAATTTAGAAGGCATTGTGCAAATAAGAAAACAAGACTACAAATAGAAAATATTCTTTAAAAACTACTTCACTCTAAAATTATTATATATTTAAACACCCAAGGTTAATACAAAATCAGAATGATTTTTTTAAAATTTAAATTCCTTGAATAAAAATAAATTTGCGTATTTGTTTCCCTACTAGAACATTCCTCATCTGTCCTGTAAAATTTAACATATTTTATAAAGAGCAAGCAATACAACAATTTTTACTTCTTATTTTTTTTTACTGGTGAGATTTTGGTCAGTTAAATGAAGATTTGAATTATCCAGTGAACACTGAATTTTTTTTAACTCACTTTTCAAAAGATTTTTAAAAGAAAAGATCCTATTTGGTAGTTTTTTAAAGAAAAATTCAACATAGTGGATGGAATAACTGGCACTAAATATTCAAAACTTAATGAAAAGAACCAACACCAAAACTGATAAGAAACCACATCAATGTAGCTACTTTTAAAAAATAAACAATATACAGGCCCCTTACCACTACTATAAGACATTTACAAATAGAATTAAGTATTCTTCCCTACAGTCAAGTATTTTTTTATAAAAAATGCAAAAAAGGCACTACCTACTTGTTTTTATAACAGATATGTATACTCATAGTTGAATGTTTTTTTTTAAATAGAGAATGGCAAAATTAATGTCTCTAAGTCCTTAAAAGCAGTTCCCATTCTAAAATCATCTCAGATTGGAAAGAATGAAAGATAGAAAAACTGTTTGCCAGACTATGAAGCAAATACAGATTTCATGTTAATTTAGATGCTTCCATATTAATATGGGCATTCTATTGTAACTGAGGATTAGTGCAAACCACCAAAGTTTGTGATCTTAATTAGAAAATCTACATTTTTTAAATTTCTCATAAACCTCTCCTAGTATCACTTTTATGATTCAATTTTGGTTTGTTATGCTTTAAATACATTACCTGTGTGATCTCCACTGATGGATCCTTTCCTTGCACTTGGCAAATCTTCTCCCAGATTTCATCGCAGCCTAATTTTTCTTGAAAACTAAGTGCTAGGTCAAAATTGTCACCCTCAGACCAAACAATGAGAGTGTCTTGTTGTTTTTGGTAGGCAGTATCAGGTTGTATCTTAGATTCTAACAACAACGAACCGTCACTTTCTGCGCGCACTAACAGAGATATTCCTTTTAACCGATCAACATAAGAAGACGAAACGTGTCCTGTACCCCTATCATCCCACTGACGGTCCGCATTCAGTGCATATAACTTCACCCTTCGCCTTGTATCAGTCATGACTGCAAATTTCTTTAATCTTTTTCACTGTACTGGCAAATTTCCCACATTCCGCCTGTAATGAAAACACAAAAAATGACATAATGTAAGCATCAAGGTAAGCACAAACATAATATTGTGACAACTTACTATTTCCAATGGAAACACCAGAATCACCGGCTTTAATGTATTGTTCCACTACTTACAAATTAATTAATAAACGTTTAAAAACGGTAACTACGTGAGTTTTATAGTGGATCAAAAATCACAACCTTTGTGTACAATTTTTACTACTCTTTGAATCACGCTTTACTATACAACGCAAATACCTAGAATTTTACTAATTTACATGTCAATAACAATAAAAACGGTAAAATTACTATAATACTTCCGATTTTTAACCTAATAACTTAAGTAAATTCGTTTTATTTTCTTCAACAGGCACAACACAAAATTGTTATCGCCATATTGAATTCACAACAACGCTCGCAGATGGAGTTTGAGTTCACAACAAGGGCAATTAAACGCGTGGCAACTGCGCAGATTTAAACCGCGATGTTTAAAATTAAGAACCCATTAATTGTTCTTTTTAGTGTTTAAGGTTGTTTGTTTTACTTAGAAATGATATGACGAGGATACTAAAAGTATACCTTTATATTATTTAAATTTTGGTTCCATTAATGTTTCAAACAAGAAGAAAAATTTCAAGTTTTATTGTTTTATTTTTCTACTGACGTCACTAACCATCAGTGACACTACTGTTGCCAAATAAGTTATATATTCTTCAGATATTTTTTAATCAACATTTTAAGCTCTGACCTGCGAGCATAATAGAGGCAGCCTTGCTGCCAGGCGGTGGGTGTTTTTCAGCTACAAAGCACAGTGCGCATTATTGCTCATTTTCGAGAATTAATTGAAACACCGAAGACCGATTATGCGAGGCGTTCCGGTAGTTGAGAGTTGTTAGTTAAGCTGTGGTTGAGACACTCAAGCCACAGCTTAACTCTGTGCTCAAGCTAAGCATTGTGTCGCATAATGCGCTTTTGTGCCGGAAGTGAAAAACACCCAGTGCGAACAAGCATACGAGGGAGAAAGAAGAATAGGTCTATAACCTTTCTCTCTCACACGCTTGTTCTAGTTGGTCGGCAGGAAGGGTCATATTTCGCGCTATGTGTAGCGTAGTATACCATTGGCGTAGCAAGGGTTTGGTGCACCTGCCCATAAAAAACATATATTTCCGAAAAACTTTATTCGAAACAGTAAATAATGAACTTGAAATATATTTGGCACCGTCTCAATCTCAATGCAACTTAGGTTAAGAAGGGCTTAAAACTGCTTAAACCACAGTGGTGCAAACCGCCGTCACTCGTACGCTTGTTCGCAGTTCCGAGCGGCAAAACTGCCTCTAGAAGGCATAGGCTTAAAGACTGACACATTTATTAAATTTTTGGAATTCAAAAATGCAAGCAAAAACAACGTTTAAGGGCCCGATTATGTATAAGCAATTTTTTTGACATTCCTTTTCTTTATAACTTTTGAAACAGTGACAAACTTATGAGTTACCTTTAGGAGCAACAAGGACATGTGATCCTTATTTGGACTTTCCGTTTTCTTATATTTTACAGAATCCCGGCTTAAGTCTTTAAAGGCCGAAATTATTAATCTGCTGTTAGTCTAACTTATACTACTGGCAAAATTAGAATATGTGTAATATCTTTACAAATTAGCAAAAAGCATTCTATATTTTGTTTTTTAATACTTTAGGTCTTAATTATTCTTCCCCAAAACCTTCGAGGTAACCTAGAATCAACGTCCAGGGAAAAGAAAGAAAGTCAAGCCCCCTTTTCGCTCCAACGTGCTGATTGGTCGATGCGGGAAAAATTAACCAGAAGACGAAACATAAAGGGGGCAGCATTCATTTCCCCCCCCAAATCTTTCAGTGGGGATTGTTTGGAACTGTCATTTCAACGCGCTTGACGACGAAATTAGTCCGGGGTTTTTCCCTGCATTCAAAAAAGTTTTTTTTAGTCGGTTTCCGTGCATTCAAAAAGTATTTTGTCAAATTTATTGTGTTTTTCTGCTTTTTTCATTTCGTTTTTCTTTAAAAAAGCCTGGAAATACGTGTGCATATCTGGGTGTCCTCAAAAGATGGCCAAGGGGAATTTTGGTTTTTTCTTTCCCCAAAGGGTCCGATAAGGTAAATATATATATACACCTTATTATATTATTTAATATTTAGTTGGTTTTTTTAAAAATTTTTTTAAAAAAAATGTATAACTGGGGGATATTCATATTTTAATTTTAAAAATAATATACCAAGTAAAAAAGGGCATTGACAGGGGTTTTTTTTTTAATTTTTTTTTTTTTAAAAGACCTTTTTGTGATGTGGGTTCAATTATGGTTAGAGGCCTGTTCACGATTGGACTTCTACCCAAAATTCCTTGCAATAAGAACCATAAAA
>JAHBCN010014591.1:0-22313 GCA_019359885.1 Listronotus oregonensis
TATTAAAAAACCGTTACTCATAAAATAATCGCCTTTTAGGCAGTTCCGAACATTTTTTGGTCTTCAAAACCTCGAATTGAAAGAAAATTAAATTATTTTTTAAAAATAATGACAAAAGTGCAGAGTCTTGCAGGTCGGTCTTGGTCCGTAGTCTTGCACCCTCGGTCTTGGTCTTGGTCTTGCAACCCCGGTCTTGGTCTTGGTCGAAGCGAGAAGGGGTCTGGCTTGGTCTCTCTTGGTCTTTAAGACCAAACAAGACCAAGACCAAGACCGTCCCTCATCACTAGGCCATGTAGTAATGATTCTATGACGCGGCTCTGGACTCATAATAACATGTCAAGCCTTTAAACCTATCTCGGCTAATAAGAAATTGATTTTCTTTGCTTACTAGTAAGCTATATCAAAGATATTGAAAAGCAATGTTTATTTCCTCAATATTTGAAGTAGTTAACAATCAAGCAAACGTACAAATTTATGAAATGTCAAACAAAAAATTAACTGTTATATACGGTAAAATAGCTCTTCCTTTGAAGTTAAAAACTGATTAATTATAAAGTAGGAAAAAAATTAAACTAAAATATTAAACTATTATAAAAAGTGACTATAACTAGTGTAAGATAATACCCTGATGGACTTAATTAAATCAAAGAAATTCTTATTTAATTAGTGTACCCTAACGTTTTTAAAGAAAAAGCTTTAATAACACGGCACACAAAAAAAGGTCTGTGCATTTGACCAGACCCATCCATCTAATCTATTTTTAATATGCTGAATCCAAAGTCGAGGTCCGTTGGGCCCATACACCCTAAAATTTTGGGTTTACTGCAAAACTGCTAAAAATGGTTAAAAATTTCAGTTGAGTTCAATAAAAACGATTTTTTTATTGAACTTGATCAATATGTTTCTTATATGTCGATACGCTGAATCTAAATCAAAGTCCGTTTGGCTGTACACCCTTCAAATTTTAAGTAAATTGTAGAAAAACGTTGAAAATGGCTAAAAATTACATTTATAAAAACGAATTTTTATTCATTGGACTCGATCAAGTATGTTTCTTATGTATTTCAATAGGCTGAATGTAAATCGAATGCGTTTGGCCCGTACACACACCAAATTTTGAGTAGATTGCGAAAAACTCTAAAAATTGCGAAAGATTACAGTTATGATTTTTTTATTGACATTGATCATGTATGTAATTTGGGTATGTACAGCCAGACGGACTTCGCATTCAGATGTAGCTATCGAAATACATAAGAAACATACTTAATTGCTTAAAACATTTGTCTTCATTTTCATACTGCAGTTTTTCGCAATTTTGAGATTTTTAGCAGTTTTGCAATTTACTCAACATTTTGAGGGTGTATGGGCCAAACGGACCTTGGATTTGATTCAGCACATCAAATGCACAGACCATTAATTTTTTGTTGTGTGTCGGTGTAATGAGCTTTCATAAAATGCTTTAAAACTAACCTAAGATACAACCAATCCATAAAAATACTGCTATGAGCAGTCTTATTTAATACGTTACATGTTATAAAATATTATAACATATAACCTACTTTATATAAGCTTCAGTATTGAGCTAAATAAATATCACTTTTAATTAGCCTTAAATACAGCACTAGTGGCTGAAAACTAAAACTAACTTAAAAACTTCTTTACAAATGTAATGTGTGTAATGTCTTATAAGAACAACGTTTTTCTCGTTATTAAAATGAACTCAAAAACTCTTTATTGAAAATTGGGCAAAAAAGTCTATGTTATTATCACAAACAACCACAAAAATTCTCATTATTTTTTACTAGAGTGAGGGCGCCGAAAGGCGAGGGCGCAGGGGGATTTGTCCGCCTGTCCCCCCGGGCCAGCACGGGCCTGGGTATGTTGTGTTAATTGATTTTAGGTTTACCTAGATTTACTTCAGCATCAAGCATAAGTAACCATGTATTATTTAAATTAACAGATATTGATGCTACACATTTATCTTTATTTGATAAAATAACTGCTTATTCCTTTATTTTGCGTTTTTTTGAACAAGTTTCCTTTGCTAAAATGCTAAAAGCAATCCAGTTTATTATGTGGTTATTATCAAATGCGTGTTGACAGATTTTTGGTTTGTGGAATTCTGTGTTTCTTATGTATGTTCTATGTTCTTTTATGCGTTTGGCTAATGATCTGGAAGTTTCACCTATGTAAAATTTATTATATTCACAAGGGATCTTATAAATAACACCTTTTGTGTTTTTGTTACTTGAGATCTAATAGTGTTTTGTGTTTTAAAGATAGTACGAATATTAAATTTATTACCTATTTGCAGGGCCGTATTTAGGCGGTGGCGAGATGGGCGCCCTCCAAGGGCGCAGCTACCTGGGGAAAGCAAAATCGACTATGATTTTTTTTTCATCAGTTTTCAGTACCGTAGCCATATTATTATTATTTTTTTATTGACAAAATTAATCAAATATATAAATTACAACAGAACAATTTTATATGAAATTTTCAACTTAGATTACTTAATTTAATTATTTTTAATACATTAAGACTAAAAAATTTATGAATTATTAATATAATATCAATTTATCCTGATACCTACAGCCAGAATGTAACTCTTTAATTTTTTTAATATTTAAGCTGCGGATAAATTAGTATATTATAAATTGGGGGCAGTACTAGTTCATTTTTGTTGCATATTATTAAATTTATTACAGTATAAATGTTACCTTTTAGTAGGCCTGCTATGCACAGTATTTTTGTTATTACGATTTGTATTGTTAAGAAAATTTATTAAGTTTAATCATCATCCAAAACGATGTATAGTTAATTTAGATTCCACTTCTTTCAGTCAGGTACAAACAGTTGTTTTATGTAAATCTTGTCTCTTTCAAATGGTAGGCTAATATTTTTATATAAAAGAAAATAAAAACTTTGACACAAATTTCACCACAAAATTGATATTTTAAAGAAACGAAATTATTGGTTCAAAAAACTTTAAACCTACAACTTTGCACTTTAATTTTGAAAAATTTCCGGTGATTAGCCCCCGGAATCCCCGTTTTCGTTGGGGGTATTCCATACTCTCCAAATACCCCGGTGTGGGGGGGTGGCGCAAATGGTAACCTTCGCCAAGGGCGCGGCCATATCTAGATACGGCCCTGCCTATTTGATGAATTTTATTTGATAAGCCAGGAATATATACCTATTTGATTTTGTCTTAAATTTGGTTGTTCAAATTTTAAAAAGCATTTGTTTATAAAATCAAGAGGATAATTATTTTGAACTAAAATATCTTTTAAAAATTATTTTTCGTTTTCTTTGTGTTGATAAGAATAAATTATTTTAATTCTATCAAAAAGACTTTTTACATCTCTTTTTTCCATTTTTGGGTACTTAGTTAAAATTTAAGTATCTGTTTGTATGTGTAGCTTTTCTGTAAATTTTAGTTTCAAAATTATTAATACCGTTTTTTATTAGTATATTAAGAAAAGAAAGTTGTAAGTTTTGTTCTTTTTCTAAAGTGAAATGAATAGTGGGTTCTTGTGTGTTAATGTTAAAAAATTATTTAGACAATTTTCGTCATGTTAATAAATAGAAAAAATATCATCTATATATCTCCACCAAACTAAAGGTTTATAACGATAATTTTGTACAAATTTGGATTCAAAATTTTCCATAAAAAAAATTTTATTTAATAATAGTGATAAACCCATGAACCCATGGCCACAGAAGTTTTTTATTAAAAGTCAGTTTATAAAAAATATGTTTTTTTACGCTTTTAATATTTAACAACCAAATTTAAGACAAAATCAAAAAGACCTATTACAAATCTTATTTTTACTATATATTTCTGGCTTATTAAACAAAGTTTAACGAAAGGGAATAATTAAATGTACTATTTATTCTTAAAAACAAAATACTATATCAAGTAACAAAAACAAAACCATACAATATAAACCAAAACACAAAAATGTTATTTATAAGATCCTTGTGAATGTAATAAATTTTATATAGGTGAAACTTCCAGACCATTCCAAAGCAAAAAAGAACATAAACATACATTAAAAATACAAATTTAAAATAAAAAATTTGTCAACACGCATTTGATAATAACACATAATAAATGGAATTTAAATTTAAAAAAGGAAACTTTTCAAAAAAACGTAAAATAAAGGAAAGTCATTAATTTTTTAAACAAAGATAAATGTGTAGCATCAGCACCTATGCTTGATGTGGAAGAATAGGAAAATTTAAAAAAATCATTTGGTGTGTTAATTGATTTTGGTTTTACCTGTTTCGCATCAACACCTTTGTTTTCTTTAAAATACTATACATATACCACTTAAATAACCTAATGTCATTTATGACAAAACGTCATAAAAGCTATTAGAATTTCCCAAGTTTTTGACAAAAATTTTTAAAAATTTTTTTAAATTTTTTTGTTTTAGTTTCTTTGACAACGGTGGACGACTTGCCACCGAAACGTGGGATTAATATTTTTGATATTTGGTTTTTTGGGGGTTTTCTTCTTTTTTGTTGCAGGCGATCTGCAAGTTCATAGGGGTCAATAGGGTTGGACAGGGTCAGCTCATTATACCCCGAGGTCCCTTTTCAAAAAAGTAGAAAGGCGGGTATCCCAAAGAAAACAAACTGAAACATGAATCCACCACAAACTATAGAACATATTAACACTTGTGTCGTCACAACGCGTTTTAGTCTGACGGCAAATTTAAAGGACCAGGCATGAAATAGTTATTTTCCTAACAAGTGCGCAAAGTGATACTTTTCCGCACGCGACTGCCGTTGCAACGACGCAAGCGAAAGTCAAGTGCGGAAAAGTCATTTTCGCAAGCTTAAGAACAAAATTTTTCCTATAGCGTCAGATAATACCAATATTAAAGCAATGATTATTTTTTAATTATGTTTAATCTGAAAAAACTACTACAACATATTTATAAATGGGAATTATTTTGATAACATTTACAAGAAAAGAACAGTTATTAGCATATTGTAAATTAATTGCAGAACCTGTAATTTTCATTTAGCGGGTGGCTTATGGAAGCGCTTATTGTACTGCTTGATGAAGCTCAGGAGGGGAGTTGTTCATGGTCAAATTTTATTCGGGCATATCCCTTTTTCTGATTTGTGGATTTATCAATGTAGCTCTCAGCTACAGCCGTTGATTTAGCCCCCAAGTGGCTTGACATTGGTAATTCCTTCTCCAGAATCCGCTAACATAGTCGCAAGGATCGACGAAAACTATGTCCAGTGACTCTTTTGGATTTTTTAATTTTAGGTATGCAGCAATTTCTGAAGGCATTTTACCTATTGAATTTATTCCACATTGCGTACTGCATGCTCCTTGTTTATACTGGACAAAAAAAAAAAGTCTGTGTGGGGCTTGGTTTTCCTTTGCATATTTACGGTACAATTGCAGATAAAACCGTTATTTTGTTTCCCTCGGATAACCAAAGATTCTGGAAGTGTTTTTTTACTGTCAGGAATTTTTTACCACTATCAAATTTTCATTATCCTGTATGTCATCAATCATTATTTTTGCTTTTTCCCCACAAGCACCGGCTAATAAAAAAATTGTAGCAACTTTTATTAGAAGGTAAATATTATCAGGTTGCTTCTTTCATGAATCTTAAAAATTCTTCTTTGCTGAAAGTTTTTGATTTTTTGGCCGGTATCCCACTTTTGATGTTAGCTTGAAATATGAACTTTAAATCAAGGTTCCTTTTCACTTTGAGGACACATTTTAACATAGGTACTTACTCCATAAAGTATTAGGTTTATATGTTTTTGCAAATCCGCAAAATAGGCCAAGAACACTTCTTCTTTAATACTTTTTGCCCCTTGCTGGAGCACCAGTTTTCGAAATGACTATATTGATTCTCATATTTTTCACGAGATTTTGCTGGTAATAAATTCAAACTTACGGTATTTGCTGCATCCAGGATAGAATCTGGTAGCTCCTCATCGGAACTACTCATTCTAAATAATTATTTTTGTCGGATTTTTATTTAATTAAAAAAGATCCTATGATGCCTTTTCATTAAAAATGCTTGTTTGCATTGAAATTAATTTGTGCAATTGGTTCATATGGAAACGAAGAAAAAATCTGACATTTGTTAAAATCACCAAGATTACATATTGTTGCTTGACTTGTCATAATCATTTATTATTATACAGGGTAATTAAAAAAATGTTTTTTTTTGTTTTAGTTGAAATATTGAAAATTACGAAGTAACAAAGAAAAAAGAGAATAAACTAAAACTTGCAATGGCTTCGTATATTGCATGAAATAGGCTACAATTACTAAAATACATATAAATCTTGCTTACCTGTAAGATTTTAGAGTAGTTTTACTTTTCCGCACGGGGTGCAGAAAAGTTCACTTTTCCGCACGCCGTGCGTAAAAGTGCAACTTTGCGCACTCAAATGCGTGCGGAAAAGTGGACTTTTCCGCACGCTCGTAGGAAAAGATATTTTTGAGAGATGTTTCTTTAATAGGCAAAGAAAAAGGTTTGTCGTGTTTTTAGATCAAAATAAATTCTATGCAGTGGCCTATTACAAGTAACGCTTTCTGATTTGCAGTTAAAAAAGATATAGTATTTTCAGTTAGCTGGTCTATGGCCCATTAATTACAGAACATTTCGTATAAAAACTAACCTTGTATATAAAAAAACGGTCTAGATAAATGTCTAGGAGCGTACTTTGTTTTATCGCCTTAATTGCACACACCTATAGAATAAAAACACTTTTTGTTTTTCTTTAACAACAAATGGAAATTGCTTTACAACGTTGTGACTAAATAGTTCCGTTACATTTATATCTATCAAACGAAACTGGTATGGTTTACTTTTACCCATAGACGAATATAGGTTTTCAATTACAAACATGACCCAGAGATATAAAACTCGAATTCTTAATTTTAATGTTATTAATGTTATTCTTGTGAAATGATTTTTGATGTGGTTTGTTAGTAAAATGTTTTTTGGACAGACGTCGAAGAGTAATTAAAATCCACGTGTTTGCCAATTTTTTGGGTTAAGTTACTTAATAAGTTTATAATTTTAATAAGTTTCAAGGATTTATAACGATACCTATTAGTAATTGATTAATATTGTTTAAGTTGTTAATTTAATAAATTTTTGCCGCAGCGTTATTTTTAATTTTATCCAAGTCAATAAAGAAAGTATTACATAATTATTTCGATTTCTTAGTTCGATTTTTTATGGGTCTTTGTGCACTAGATCATAAATTTTTAGTATTTTAAAAATAACTACCGCCTATATGTACTAGGGTGATTTTTTTGCAAATATATATTTTTTCCGTCTCATCGTTTCTTGGAAATACCCCCAAAAAAATTCCCTGAAAGTTTCACCTCGTAATAATAATATTTAGTACTCGTCCAAAGCGTGTGAATCATTTCCATTTGAAAAACACATAAACTTTGATACTTTTTTTAAATTTCTATAACTCAGCAGCGTTTTATGTTATCGCCTCGCCCAAAGACGGGGAAATTTTTGAGAATTGAATGCTCTAAAAAGTGTCCATGCGCAGTTCAACTACCTGTGGGTAGTACGGGTCATAACCAATTTTTCATAAAATTCCCGTTTTCTGTCATTTTCTACAAATGAAAAAGAGCTACCCAAAAAGATGAATCACAAAGTTGTTGAAAATTTAATTTCCTACAAAAGAGATCCTAATAATCAAATCGCTAAGACCCACAGTTTTCGAGATATTTGACCTTTAATTAATTTTACTATACTAGTATTACGAATTATAATTTGTGAAAATTTCATAGCAAAATTAATTAAATGCTAAATATCTCAAGAACTGTTGGTTTTAGCCATTCGATTATTAAGACCTTTTTTGTAGGAAATGAAATTCCCAACAACTTTTATGTAATCTGTCATTTATTAGAAAATGACGGAAAAACAGGAATTTTGAAAAAAAAGGTTTAGTGACCCGTACCTCATAGCCGGTGTGAGTTGCGACTTTCCCAAACATTTTTGTAGAGCATTCAATTCTTGAAAAATCCGTCTTTGGGCGAGACGATAACATAAAATGCTGCTGAGTTATAGAGATTTAAAAAAAAAAAAAAAGGATCAAAGTTTACGTGTTTTTTAAATGGTCCCACGCTTTGGGCAGTACCTACAATATTAATATTAAGGGCTAAAACTTTAGGAAATCTATTTGGGGTATTACCAAGAAAATTTTACGATGGGACCGAAAAAATCATCCCAATATAACATTATGGATTAAGTATTGCAACAAATTGATAATTCAAAAAACTGTATGATATTTAACGCATACTCAAGAGCCTGCTCTAAACATAACAACATTTTTTTCGAGTTGACCGTGATTATATCTGACACAACAAAACACTATTGCGTCAACATTTACGATTTTAGACTTTGATGTTTATTAGTGTGCTTTTTTAAGCGTCAAAAGTATTTCAACAAACATATTTTATTGCATTTGTGCGATGAGGCCCGAAAAATGGGTTTCGCGCTAATATCTGCCAAAATATGCGAATTGATGAATTTTTGTTTAAACGAAAAAATAAAGATCGCCTTGTAATCTACAAAAATGGTCTTATAATTTTTTTCGAAAAATCAATTGTTTTCAGATAAGGGGACCCAGAAGTCCCCTAATTTTAGCTGCTCTACCGCTAGAATGCCGCTATCTTCATGGATTCACTTATAAGCGGGCGGATGTTGTTCCATTACTCGGGCAATAATGTAAATTTTTTAATCATTCAAAGTTTATCGTACCTATCATTGCATATGAGTTTGGGTCCATACTGATTTTTCTAGGATATTAAAAAAAAGCGGTAAAAGTTTTTTTCACAATATTTTAATATCTCATAAATCTATTGATAATTTTGAAAAAATGGTTTTTATTAACATTTCATTTTTATAATGAGACCTTAGAAGTGTTCAAGTCCCAGAAAATTTTCTTCACCATCTTTCTTGCGTTTTGATTAAAAAGTAATTTATCTGCATTTTTAGTAAAGGTGTGGTTCCTTCCACGCGGCCGTCGCATGCGCCCGCAATCGACCGCATGGGGCCGCCGTTTATTCAGGTGGTTTCTTAGGACCCGGCTCAAACTCGCGATACAAGATTATTAGTGTAAAGGGAATAATCTTTGGTAAGAGTCGTGATGGATGATCTGAATATATTTATTATTGGAAGAAAAAGAGGATGACGAAATACTATTACAATTAGCCAACCTGAAACATAGCAATGCCCCTATAAATCCAATATTTTAGCAAAGAGGGATGAGGGTTGTTATACTACATTAATAAATCGACATCTGCAACAGGATGAAGTAAAATTTAGAAAATTTTTTTAAAAGTGAATAAAGCAGAGTTTACTTTTATTTTGACTTAATAAAAGACGATATAAAGTTCGAGCCAGACAACAGAGTTGAATATCCAATAACCCCAAAGGAAAAATTAGCCATTGTATTAAGGTAAATCTGTACAGGGTGTACCAAAGTCGAGTCTTATCATTAGGATCTGGGAAACTTGAAGAGATACGAGGTCGGTTAAATGAAGGCAAAGTTGCGCAATATGATGCTAATCAAAATGCCACATTAGAACTTTAAAATTTTCGAATACTTACTTTGGGAAAAAACCGATTATTCGCGATTTCGTTTTTATTTTTTTATAACTTTATTTGAATGAATAACTTTTACATTTCCATTGCTACTTTTTCTGTTCTACAAGATAGTGTTATTAGATTTTTACGCCGACGTTTCGTCTTTGAGCTGCCATCATCAACTTTTTTTTTATACGAGCCTGGATTTTTTTATTATGTATTTTAGGAGCTATAAAGTTCCCAAAACCAATAATGTATTGCACTTATTCGAAAAATTTATATTAATGGCAATTTTCATAGGAAACCATATATTAGAGAGAGTCAGGCAATATATTTTTGGCAGGATCTTATGAAAACATTAAACTGATTTTTTTTTGAATAAGTGCGAAACATCATTGGATTTTGGATCTTAAAAGCTCTTAAAATACGTAATAAAAAATCCCGAACCTCGTTTAAAAAAAGAATTTTCAATTTTTATTAATTAAAAAAACACCAGACATTCCACACAAAACAACACAAACAAAATATCAGTAGCAGGCACGACTGCGACTACACTGCTTCTTCAGCGGTCCAGTCGTATCAATCGCAGTCGTTGACAGCGGACGCATACGACGGCCGCTTGGATCAAACCAGGCACATTTAAAAACATGAGTAGGAGTGCTTTGCGGCTAACGTAGTGCGTTACTCGCATGCGGCGGCCGCGTGGAAGGAAACATACCTTAAGAAACTACTACTACCACATCTATCCAGTGTGGAATGTTATGGATTTTTCGACGGCCGTTTTTGCGAAAAATATTGGTGTTGACAAAAAAATGGTTAGGATCGTTTTTGTAGATTTGGAGATGATCTTCAATTTTTGTCTGAGCAAAAATTCTCAAAACTCATTTTTGGGACTTTGGGGAGCCATTTTCAGCTGGTTCCCACGTCGGAATCGTGATAAACTTTTTCTCGCTCGAAAACATTCGCGAAGACCTAAGAATTGCGCCTCAAATAAAAACTGTATAGATTTATTTACAGCTTTGGGTACTTTTAGGTTTTCAGTTACTGCGCCTTAGGTGAAAGTTTGGAAAATTATAATGGCGGATTTTGGCATTTATAAACCGATTTTTTTTAAATGAGGATAATTAGGAATCGATTTCTTTTGGAATCGGATCCTTCCAAAAAGGAATCGATTCCGGATCATTTTAAAATTATATAATAAACCTGGATCACGGATCCTATTTTTAAAAAGTAATCGATTCCAGCCTTTGGATCCTTAAAAAGAAATCGATTCCCCAATTCGATTCCAAAAGGATGCGATTCCTACCAGATCGTTGAATTCCTTAATAAAGCTGCCCAACTACATAAGCAAAGCATTATTTTAAAAAATATATATATTTTTAAAATTTTACTTTAAAAAATTAATTTTCATTAAAATTAATTAATTTATTTATGACAAAATTTTTGAAAAATACATTTTGTGTCTCCCTGTATAGTGTTTTCATCTCATTTCAACACTATTTTAATGTTGTGCTTCCACATATTATAAAAAAGTTTAAAATTTATTATCGGTATACTGCTCGGTCCTCGGAAAAATTACGCAAACTATACAAGTTTAACAGTATTGATATTTAAAAATGTAAGAAAATAAGATTAACGACTTGAATATTTACACATTATTTTAATTAGGGATTAAGGTCATGCAAGGTCTTAAAAACTTTGCTAGAAAAGTAATACTTACTAAACATTTCCAAATAAAATTTATCATTTCAATGACAAACGACATTATTTTATAAAGTAAGTGAAGGATTGGAGCAAAGTTCACAATATTTACTGAGGGCTCTGGAATAATAAAAATCAATAACAAGAAAACTATTTGCTTTTATAAATATTTTCCAAAAAATCACAAGGCTTAAACTTTTTGGAAAAATACAAAATTATACATAACAAACAATACGGATTCCGTCCCTATACAGGGTGTTACTTAATGGTATGTCATAATTTGAAGGAGGCATTCCTGGATCGATTTTAAGTCGAAAAGTTCATATAAACGTGGGCCCTAAAATGCTTAGTTATTAAGATACAGGGTGTTAAAGTTTTATTTTATTTTCACTTTTTAATACATTTTCAAAGACGGTTTGAGATATTGAACTGAATTTTGGCACAGGATATTATGGCATAAAAACACACTTTTCAGATGTTCATTTAATTTTTTTGGCGACCAGTGGCGTAGCTATGACAATTTTCAAAACAATTTTACAAAAAAAATACTACGCCATTGACTTGGGAAAAAAATATGGTTTTATAATAATTATCGATCAATTATAAACAAAAAATCCCTCTTTCATTTTTGCCGTAAAACTTACCGTTTGGGAGAAATCGTTAATTAAAAAATGTCTTATGTACCCAAATTGCATCTTGAAAAATTATTATTGAAATAAATCAAGTTAGCTTTGCTCGTTGCCAGCGATTGTTGTTTTGTTGTTGTAAACATTATGACACTGACGTCAATTATCATTCTTGATTGTGTTAAACTTTTATTTTCAATTTTAAATACATTTTTCAAATATTTATTTTTAACCTATTTTCTTACAAACTAGTGAACAAAAAGCAATAACAATTAAATACAATATATACATAATTTACAAAAAATGTTGGAAATGACCACCTCTCGCCTCTATGCAGGCTTCTGCTCTTCTTCTCATTGAATTACGAACCCTTTAAAAAATTCCATGCGTGTTTCGGATAGTTTCACATCCGTCAATAATTCTATTTCTGAGTTCTTCTAATGTCACAATTGGTGTATGATAAACTAATGATTTTAGGTGTTCCCACAAATAAAAATCTAGGCTGTTCAGGTCAGGCGATCTAGGTGGCCAAAATTGTGGTCCTCCACGGCCTATCCAATGATTTTGGTAGGCTCTATTTAAATGCTCACGAGCCAATATGCTAAAGTGGGCCGGAGCGCCATCATGCATAAACCAAAGTTGTTGCCGTAACTGAAGAGGAACATTTTCAAGAAGCAAAGGCAAATCATTTTGGAGAAAATTACAATAATCCTCTCCGTTAAGGCGTCCTGGTAAAAAAAATGGTCCAATTAAATGGTCGGATACGATACCGATCCAAACCTTCAGTGAAAATTGTTCCTGAAAATGTGTCTCTGTAATCGCATGAGGGTTTTCCTGGGCCCAGTAATGATTGTTATGGAAATTGGTTATTGCATTTCTTGAAAAATTTGCTTCGTCCGTAAACAATATTTTGGCATCAAAATGAGGATTTTCTGTTACTTTTTGGAGATACCATCTACAAAATTGCGTACGTGGTTCATAATCTCTAGGAAGCAATGCCTGAACCCTTTATATGTGAAAAGGATATAAAAGAATCTCTTAAAATCTCCCATACCGTCTTGTAGCAGATGTTTAATGCCATGCCTATTTTTCGCGTACTTGTGGTTGGATCCTCTTCGACTGCATGCAGGACAGCCTCCTCCACGGCCGGTGTTCTAACTGTACGGGGCCTTCCCTCGGAAATATTAGCTTTAAAACTGCCAGATTCAGTCAGACGACGATGAATGTTTATAAATGTTCGTCTATCTGGGAGAGTGCGATTAGGATACCTTTCTTGATACAAACGCCGCGCCTCCACAGCATTACCATTAGCTAGACCATAAAGGAAATGCATTTGTGTCATTTCCAAATTAGAATAATTTACCATTTTTTTAACTAGCAAAATGCACGTTTTAAGATCGAAGGAGAAATAAATACAAACTGTCAAGAATGATAATTAACGTCAGTGTCATAATGTTTACAACAACAAAACAACAATCGCTGGCAACGAGCAAAGCTAACTTGATTTATTTCAATAATAATTTTTCAAGATGCAATTTGGGTACATAAGACATTTTTTAATTAACGATTTCTCCCAAACGGTAAGTTTTACGGCAAAAATAAAAAGAGGGATTTTGTTTATAATTGATTGATAATTATTATAAACCCATAATTTTTCCCAAGTCAATGGCGTAGTATTTTTTTTTGTAAAATTGTTTTGAAAATTCGTCATAGCTACGCCACTGGTTGCAAAAAATTAAATGAACATCTGAAAAGTGTGTTTTTATGCCATAATATCCTGTGCCAAAATTCAGTTTAATATCTCAAACCGTCTTTGAAAAATGTATTAAAAAGTGAAAATAAAATAAAACTTTAACACCCTGTATCTTAATAACTAAGCATTTTAGGGCCCACGTTTATATGAACTTTTCGACTTAAAATCGATCCAGGAATGCCTCCTTCAAATTATGACATACCATTAAGTAACACCCTGTAGATCCCCAAAAGTTTTGGATGCAGGCCTGAGGTTTCGGGAGTATATTAAAAGTCCGGGAGGCCACCGCAAAAACAACGTAATAAGAGATACGCATGAATTTTTTTTATATTACTATTAACTATAGTCACTTTAAAGCGGCACTGCTGCCTCAGCTCAGGGGGTTCAAATTACATTTTTTTATCTTAAAAAAAATGGTATTGTTTTTTTAATATAACTCGAAAACTATTAATTTTAGAAAAAAAAGTATATAATCAGAATTGATAGCCTAATAAAACTCATCAGTTTTTTTTATTAAAGTTGTTGTAGCACTTTTAGTTTTAAGATATTAACCGTTTAAATTTAAAATAAAAACGCAAATATATTAAAAACTAAAAGGGCTACGAAAAAATGTAAAAAACAAAAAATATGTATTTTAGTTAGTTTTATAAAAAAGGTTATATCCATCTTTTTAATAAAATAAGTAATAAAGGAGATATAAGGAAAAAAGTGATTTTGGCCATTAAAAATTTCGCTAACAATATTTTTTTGGTGCAAGTACGTATACCAACTCCGATCCATCTAAAAATTAATTCCAAATGGTCTATTAATTAAATGAAACAAAGTACTACACATGTGCCTCGAGACAAGGGGGATAACCTGGTGGCAGGGATATTTTTTTTTTCGGTCCAATAACTGTATCCATTCCGATCCACTTGAAACTTTAAGTAAAATAAAATTTAAACCTTTTTTTATTTTGAAAAAAAAGTAGATAGAGCCACCTCTATCTGGGTGTTATATACCTGGCAGGACTCTTAACATTTCTCGATATTCTATGCCACTATGTGTATAGCTTATCGTTCAGAATGATCTTGAGAAAATTTTAATCATATTTTTAACATCAAAAAATATTTTTTTTAGTTTATTTACCACATTTCTCTTATTTAGCTATCTACCCATTTATTTACTACTTTAAAATATATTCAAATTAAAGTTTAAACACTAATTCAACTAAAGAAAAATAAGCTACAAAAATTTTTTTTCATGTTGAAAATTTGATTAAAATTTTCTTAAGATCATTCTAAAAGAGTAACTGTCTTTATAAACTATTAATATTATTATTTAAATCGATAATAAAAATATTTAAACGATAAGCTATACACATAGTAGCATAGAAGATTGAGAAATGTTAAGCAACCTGACAGGTATATAACACCCAGATAGAGAGGCATTTACTATTATTATTTTTAAAATAAAGTTTACATTTCATTTTAGTAAAAGTTGTAAGTACATCAGAATAGGTACGTTATAGGACAGAGAAAATATCGTGCCACTGGGTTATCCCCTATTCCTCGGGCACATGTGTATTAGTTTGTTTCATTCAATGAATAGGGATATTTTAAATTAATTTTTAGATGGATCGAGCTTATTCTCACTTGTACCAAAAAAATGTTATTAGCAAAATTTTTAATGGAGAAAATCACTTTTTTCTGTATATCTCCTTTATTACTTATTTTATTAAAAAGGTGTATATTATACTTTATTACTTGTTTTTTGGGTTTTCGGTCATTTTTTAAATAAAAATCAATGTTTAATTGACGTTTCGGTTTATTTAGTTAAACCATCATCAGAATATCTAAAAATATTTTTCTATTATTGTATTTAATTAACAGATGAATTTTGAGAAAAAGTATGATTGTATATAATTTGTAAAGTAAACACTTACCAACTATGTTGTAAAAATTACAAGCACTAGATAACATTCTACTACATTTTTGTTCGGTGGTTGATATAATACTGAAATTTTTATCTTTTTAAAAATTATGAACCAAACATTTGCATTACCTAGGTTAATTTATACAGAATTGTTTTATTGGGGTGCAAAAATCTGGGTTTTCCTTTTATTATTTCTATTTAACAATAAATTGTTGTAAATGGAGCTTAGACCCTCCGTGTCTGTTCTGAAATTTACGGTATTGTGTGTTTTTTAATGTGAATCATTTTCTTTAATGTTCCTTTTTTTATTATTACTTTCAAATTCCAAAATATTAACATTGTCAAAGTCAAAATTATGCAAGTTATCAGTGCTGATTTGACAGGGCTGTGTGGTTACTGTTAGGATATCTTATGCTTTTTTGATGTTCTTTAACTCTGTTTTTTAAGTATTGTCTTGTTTGGCCAATATATGTTTTTGTGCAATCACGGCAGTCGATTTTGTATATACACAAAAACATATATTAAAAATAATAAAAACAGAGTTAAAACTCAAAAAATAAAATCAACATTTTCAAATTGCCAAACATTTTGCTTTTACAATGTTAATATTTTGGAATTTGAAATAATAATAAAAAATTTATTAATTAAAAAACGATAAATTTTGGAACAAATTTACAACAATTTATTGTTCAATAAAATTTTAAAAAAAAAACAAATTTGAATTTTTTAAAAAGTTAAAATTTTAAAATCAACCCCAAAAATTTTAGTGTTTTTTAAAATATTTTAAGTTTTACTTTTACTTATATCTCATTTTTTTAAATTCATATGTTATTAAATACAATAATAAAAAATTTTTTAGAATTTGTGATGGTTTAATTCCAAACTAATTAAAATTATTTTTTGGCCGAAAAAAAAAAAAAGTAATAAAGTTTAATATTCAAACGGTCAAGAAAACAAAACCAGGTGTATTTATCTTTTTTTTTTTGACCTTACTAAAAGGCATATTTTTTGGCACATTTTTTTGTTACTCTTTTACTTTTGAGATATTTGTGTTTTTATTTTAAATGTAAATCGTTAATATCTCAAAAACTAAAAGGGCTACAAAAAACGTAGTTTTATTACGATATCAATTTTGATTATATAATTTTTTTTTAATTAAATCAATAGTTTTCGAGTTATATGAAAAAGGCGATTTTTCACGTTTTTTTTTAAGGTAAGAAAAATGCAATTTGAACCCGCTGAGCTGAGGCAGCAGTGTCGCTTGGAATTGACTATAGTTCATAGTAATATAAAAAAGACATGTTTCATGCGTATCTCTTATTGGCTTGGTTTTTTGCGATGGCCTCCCGGTCTATAAGGGTTTGCTTCAGAGATCATATTTATCATAAAAAATGTTGTATAATCGTCATATACTTAATTTTCAAATGCGAAAAATGCTTTGTGAGTCACTTGCTCTGTCTGTCTTTAACTACTGTGACTTTACGTATGGTTCTTGTCTAGACCAGAGGTCTCCAAACTACGGCCCGAGGGCCACATCCGGCCCGCGGAGAGCTAGCATACTTGAAAACTCCTTTTAGAGAACAAATAATTTTTATAGCAAATTAAATTTAGTTTACTGAAGTATTCTAATTTTATGTTGAATAATTATTAATATGACATCTACATTGATATGGTCATGGGCTAACTCCGCTAACTCATAACATTCTTGTAGGCTTATTGTTATTGTTTTTGTGATAAGTTGGATAAAGAAACACAGAATTGTAATGAGTAAAGACATGTATAATATGCAGAAAATTTAACTTCAGTATATAATAACTAACAAATTTTTGAAATGAATCCAACTAACATTTTATACATTTTAAATAATCACATAACTTATAACAAACATAATGACATATGAAATACTAATGAGATTTATGTAATTGAGATTTTCCACTGACAATAGTTTGTAGTTGTGGACTAATTTTACTTGTACCAATTATTAAAGAGATTTAAGATGCTCATCAGTTAATTTCGATCTGAAACATTTTTTGTGTACTTCATTTTGGAGAAGGTTTTCTCACACAAATAAGTAGTACCAAAACAGAAAACGAACCACGAGCAAATTTATGCAAATTATCAAATTGTGTCAGTGGAAGACTCTTATAAAAGTCCTACAAAGATGAGTTTTGATATTTGTTCTTAATTATATCACTGCATTGTAGATCAATCATTTCCATTTGAAGTTCCGGGGCTAGAGTTTCAATGTCAGTATCAAAGGATTCTGAAAAATCTTAATTTGATTCGCAATGGCATCAAAGTCCGAGAAACGAGTATCAAAATTTATCTTCAAAGCACTCAAAGTTTCGATTGCAAAATCGATAGGAAACTCAGTCTCAGTAGTGTGGCTGAATATTTCACATGTTTTGAAATGTGAAAAACATTTACTTCGTAGTTGTGATTGAAACAGTCTCAATTTCTTCCGGAATGATTTGATATTAGTGTATAAATCAGGAAGATGCTGGTTTTCTCCTTGCAATCCCAAATTCAGTTCGTTCACATGTTTTGTCAAATCAACATAGAATGCTAACTTCCACAGCCATGCGTTGTTTTGTAATTCAGTAAGAGGGCGATGTTTTCATTCAAAAAAATTTCGATCACTGCTCGAAGTTCAAAAAGCGCTGAAGGACTTTCCCACAACTAAGCCAGCGTACGGCAGTATGATAAGGTAAGTCAGTTTCTCCAATCTCTTCAATAAATTGTCGGAATTGTGGGTGATTCAGCCCAAAGATCTGATAAAATTAACAGTTGATATGACTGGTTTCAGAACGTCAGACATATCCAAACATTTTCCGCACAAAAGACTGTTGATGAATGATACAATAATGTAAGACTAATGGTTTTGAACCACCGTCATTTTCAACAGCCTTTGACACAAGAGCGACCACTCCTTTATCTTTCCCACTTATGTTTTTGCCTCCATCAGTTGTAATAAATTTCAAGTTTTCCATCGAAGGTTCTTTTAATTAATGGCCATTTCAACTCCTTTAAAAATATCTGTACCAGTAGTTGTGCCATGAATACTATACATATCAAGAAGTTCTTCGTGCACTTCATAGCTTTTATCTACTCCTCGAATATAAATCAATACCTGAGCAGTATCTGACACATCCGTTGACTCATCCAAGGTCAAGAAAACCACTCAAAATGTCCATTTTTGTCGAACAGTTGAGAGGATATATTTTCAGCGATGTTTTCTACCCTTCGAGCCACAGTGTTTGCTGACATACTGACAGTTTTTAATAAATTTACCTTTTCAGGGCACATTTCTTCGGCTACTGCAATTATGCATTCTTTGATCATTTCTCCATCGGTGAATGGTTTTCCACGTTTTTGCAATTTCAAGAGCCACACAGCTGGCACGAGTTGCAGCCTCTTGTTCAGTTTTGAGTTTTGTAAATGAAGATTGCTGCGATTTCAATCCGCGCTGCATAGCTTCGAATTTTTCTGTCCGCAAACTTCCTGTATATTTCTTCCTGAATTTTGAAAATGTTTTGTTTCATAATGACGTTTAATGTTATATTCTTTGAGAACGGCTATGCTTTCATTGCAAATCAAACATAGCGCCTTGTTACTGGACTCAATTACGAAATACTGAATGTTCCACTGATCTTTGAATTTTCTGCGTTCACTATCAATTTTTCGCTTCTTTTCCATACTACTAATTTACACACAAAAGCAACAATTCAAATCAATATACTGTTATAAAGATGTCTTAAACTTAAACACGCACAAACACGTTTTAAGGAGGTATGCAATATTTTATTTAACAACAGTGTCATAGGAACTGACTTGTGGTTGCGCCACTAGCCTTCTTATATATTCCAATTACTGCCATCTAGAAGTGAGTGGAAGACACCAGAACTTTCTCAAACCAACGAGATTATTCTGTACGTGCTATTAGCGCCATCATTCTTACCACCGGCAACAATGATAATATGGTTTTGGCTCTCGGAACTTACTGGAGTAATCAGTATGGCCCTAAGGCTGGAAAGTTTGGAGACCCCTGGTCTAGACAAACCGCATACAAAAAGTCCAAAATACATGGTCACGTCTTATTTTTGGATTAAGAAAATTTCATCATATTTCTTTTACTTTTAAGGAACTTAATTGGCTAAAATCGCAGAAATTTTACATTCAGGTATTTTTATGATAAAAGTTTTAAATAATCCCTTTTTATCTTGGTCTTTAAAAAGTAAGTTTGTACTTCGCGAAGATTCACACACAAGAAATATAAGATTTGGAAATAGATTGACGTTGCCCAACCATCAGAGTGGCATGTTTCAAAGGTTATTCACTTACAATGCGATTAAGATTTATAACTCTACCTAATAAACTTGTTTTACTTGATAAATGTAAATGTAAATTGTGTTTTAAAAACTATTTGCTTAATCCCTAAAATTCACATAATTATTAATTTTCTCTTTCGGTTCCTTTTTTTCGAATGATTGCGGTGAGAGCAGTGAGTATTCGGTTGGGTCTGTATATTTTGAATAATTTCCATATAAAAAAAAATTACGTGCATATTTATTAATTATAATATTTCTTTAAATGTGATTTGCTTATCTTTTATCCACTGTCACTTTTAATTAATGTTGTAAAAGAAAGAATTTTTTTATGATTATGATTATTATCCATTGTAGATATTTTATTTGTTTCACATAACTAGAACAAGTCGTTTGAGTTCCTTGGGGAATTTTAGAACTTTGCTTTGACATACCTAGGAGCTGGTATGACGCGCTGCTCCGCAAGCTTTCTTGCTACATTCTTCTATCTTAACTTTCTTCGTGACTCTCTAGTATTCTTTTTACGAAAGCGTATACGGGCCAACCTGTATTTTTTTCTCAAGTCAGATTTTAAAGTCTGAATTCAGACTTTAAACTTTGAGTTCAGACTTGAAATTTTAAATTCAGACTTTAAAGTCTGAATTCAGAGATTAAAGTCCAAATTTAGAGGTTGAATTCTAAATTGGAAAAAATACATCAGACTTTACGTTCTAAATTCAGACTTTAATCACTGAATTCAGAGATTTAAGTTTGAATTGAGACTTTTAAGTCTGAATTCAGACTTAAATCTTTGAATTCAGACTTTAAACTTTAAATTCAGACTTTAAAGTTTTAGGTAATGCAGAACTTTTCATGACGAATAACTTTTTTTTCTAAAACCAATAATAAAAAAGTTTTCCCTATAATTCCAATTTAAGTAGACACACTGTATATTTTTTAATATGAGGAAAGCCACCAATATGGTCAGTGCTTGTTCTAAAGATATTTTACAAACTATCATTTTGGTCGTAAAAATGTTTTATTTTTCCAAGATTGTTTTGCCTTGTGTATCTTCTCATGATCCAAAGGAAGTAATTAATTATCTAACACATTTTTGTGAACATTTAGCACAACGCAGTAATAAAAATTAATAGTCACATTTCGCACTAAACAGGGAATATAAAAATATGTTATTTAAATATTATATTTGGGTGTTTGCATTTTATAATATTACTAGAAAAACCGCAAATAGCAAAGTATTAATTTTTATTGTTCATTTCTAAAAAATTGTTAAGGATAGAGCACCTTGAAAAAATACATGAGTTTTATGATAAGCCCTGGCCATGATTTTTTTTCTTGACTCGATACACTAGCACAATTTGTATTTTGTATTTAATTGCAAAAATACGACCCGTGCGACCCTTATAAATAGATATTTGTTTTAGGAGTTACTTCATCATTTGAGCCAAATATTTTTCGTTAAGCCATTTTTTATAACTAGAAATAATCACTGGGTAGCTAAATTTAAAAAAAAGGTGGTGAATGAGGAAGCAATTTGTATTTATTATATAGGTTCTACAAAAACTGACACACAAGGCAGAGCAGTCGAAAATTTCGCAATCAGCAACTCGCTTACCAATTTAATTATGGAACCTACCTAATTTTCTTGGGATTCTTATCCATAATTTTAACCCCCTAGATATCTTTTTTTTTACTTCCACAACCGAACTCTACCCAGCATCAGTAACTGCTTGCCTTGGTCGCTCTGATGGTTTGGTCACCGTATTATACTCCACACATTCTGAGGCAACTGAATGCATGCCGCTACGAATTGTCTGGCACTACAACTCGACTAACGACTGGGACGGTCTCAGAAAAGAAAGACCGTTTTAATAATCGGATAAAAGATAAAGTCCTCTCTTGCTCGAATGGCAGTAAAGCCTTTTCAAGAACTTCTGCCCAAAATTCTTTTAGAGCCCTAATCTTAGAAAATAAAATTGTTTCTACCTCTAAAGGAAAAGCCGAACTATTTGCCAAACAATTTGCTGCCAATTCTACCCTTGATCCTCCTATTAATTTTCCTCTTGCAACAGTTGCCCCTGTTCCTTTAAAAATAACCGATATCATTTTTAAAGTCAAACAGATCAAAGGTATCCTTTCTTCTCTTCATACTAAAAATCGTCTGGGCTGGATGGCATCCAGCAATCGACTTAAAAAAGTGCTCCCGAGCTTGTACCTATCCTAACTCCTTTTTCGAATCTTTACAACACGGGCATTTTCCGGAGAGCTGGAAAGCTACACATGTGCAACCTGTCCCCAAATAAGGATGTAAAACTGTACCTTTAAACTATATACCTATATCTCTTCTCTCAGTTGTTTGTAAGGTAATGGAAACAAACGACGTTGACAG
>JAHBCN010014592.1:0-22390 GCA_019359885.1 Listronotus oregonensis
ACGATCGGACCTTTAATTTTAAAAGAAATTAATGTCCAAAAAATTTTATTTTCAAACCTTGATTACTCGAAAACAGTTGAAGATACATATGCAATGTACAGCTATAACTAAAAAGATGAAAAAAACTTTTTTAAAAAAAAGTTTCATTTTTTTTTCTCTATTATCTTTTGAGCATAATGAAAGAAACAAATGAGCAAAAAAAAGTTAAGATAAATGAATAATTAAACCCAAATGGAACACCCTGTATATTTTTTTTAAAAAAAACCTTTTCCCCCCCTTTTTAAAAATATATAGTTTTTGGTATTTCATTTAGCCATTGAAAATTTTAATTTTTTAAATTTAAAAAAAATAATGAAAAATAAAAATGTTCCTTGGAAAAAAATGATTTATTTTTACAATTTTAAGTATAAATAATTACAAATTTTCGCGTAACCTCCCCCTTTTTTCTCTTCACTTAAATGTTTCTTCTCAACTTACGATTAATCGCGTTGAAAACAAATTCGGACCGGTTCCTTTAAAAGTAACATTATTTTTTTTAATTTTTTGTCTTAGTATGTTTATATTTTCTGGCCTTTCGTAATAAATTTTTTTTTTAGGTAACCCCACAAAAATATATGCAGAGGGTTTAAGTCGGGGCTTTGGGGGCCATCTAATAGTGCCATATCTTTCTATCCAAATTCCGTATTTCTCCAGATACTTTACTGGTGCAACATTTTGGGGCCCCCTATCCTGGTGCCAGATAATGTTTCTTCTGAAGGGAATGTCTTTGGAAATTTTTTCGATCTCATGTTGAATAAAATGCAGATCCTATCTGTTGATCCTTAAAAATTTTGGTCAATAACCCTGCCCAACATGCCCACCAAATTGAAAAAACCTACGCCCTTTTCTTAACAGGTTGGATTTTGTGGGGTTTTAGTTGCCCAAAAAAGCTTGTTTTATTAACATGGTGAAAGTTGCTTCATCAGTAAAAAAAAAGTTGTTAAAAAAATTTCCACGTCCTTTTATCTTAAAGGTTGGTTTTGTGAGGGTTTTGGTGCCCAATAATGCTTGTTTTTTTTATTATACATCCCGCCGTAGTGAAAGTTGCTTCATCAGTAAATAAAATGTTTTTAAAAAAATTTCCTCGTTTTGAAGATTACAATTTTCTTGACTTTTTAATCGTTAACTTATGGCGTTGGTTTTTTTTAAATGGAAAAAGTTGTAGGGATGAAAATTATGTTTTTCAATTTGTGAATTTTTCCCCGGTTTTTTTTATAATTTGAAACGGGGGGGTTTAATTTTTGGTATTTTCTAAAAAGTTATATCGCTTAGATTTTGTTTTTTTTCTTCTAAAATAAAATTCCTTCAAAATGAAGCAAAATATTTAAATCTTGTCTTTATTTGCGCCCTGTTCTCTTTTTTTTTAAGCTTTTTTTTTCTCTAAACCACGAACAATATAAGTTTCAGTTTCTAAAGGGATTCGCTGTGGGGAAAAAAGTTGGTGATATTCATAGCGAACTTGCGAGATTTTTATTATTTGCGTAGAAAAGACGTATTATTTCTGTTTTTGATCTTGGTATATCCCATAGTTAAGTATTTTTTATATAAATGAAGCGAGAAAAATCAAGACGTTCGGTGCTGTCAAAACGTATAAACAAAGAAGTATTTGTTTTCCAACAATCTTTTTTTTTATTTTATTGATTTTTAATTAAAAACAAATATTTTCAATACGGCAATAAATCCAACAAACTTATTTTTTTAAAAAGGGGATGAAAAATTTTTTATTCTAAAAAAAATATAGGGGGTGTTCCATTTGAAAAAGTTAACTTATTTTTTTTTCTTAACTTTTTGATGCTCTTTTTTTTCTTTTTTTTTTCCCAAAAATAATACAAAAAAAACTAAAACCTTTATATAGGAAGTTTTTCTATCGTTTTTAGTTATAGATGTAAATGCGTGTAAAAAAAAAATAAAACCCTGTACGGGGAAATTTTCTAAATTGTCCGTAACATCCAAAAATGTCAAAATATGCAGGTTGTTTAAAAAATAAGTCGATACCGGCCCTGCTTTTTTTTAAAAAACTTGTTAAATTCCTTTTTTTAAAAAATTTTAAACCTAAAAAAAAAACCACGTTCCAGCGTTTTTTTTCCCCGTCCGTTTACCTGAAAAAGGTATTTTCCCCGACTTTTGGCCTCACCGTATTTTCCCGGGTTTTTTAGTTGTTAAAATTTTGTTTATAATTTTACATCAAGTCAAAAAAACCCTTAATTCTAGTCGGTCATGGTTAGTTCTGGTTAGCAAAGCGGCCTTTATTTTTCCCAATTATTTTTAGACGTAAAAATGCGGGGCGTTTAAAAAAACCCCAAATTTTCATTAAAATGTAATTTTTTTTCCAGTACCTAATAATAAAGCATGTTTCATTTTCAACACTGTCAAAAATCGCCAGCGCGGGGGGGTGTAGACGCGAGTTTAAAAAATCTGGGTATGTTTGACACTTGGTATAATTTAATTTTAGCAATATTGTTTAAATCACATTTAAAGTATTCCAACAATATTTAAAATATTATAATTTATTATTTTATATAAATATATTATTAGGGTAACAGAAATATGCAGATAGATAATATATTTTAATATCATCCATTTATTCTATTTTATAACAAATTATTGAAATGTCAATCAAAAATTAACGAGCCTGCGATACTAAAAGTACTCAAAACATTGATAAAAAATTATTATCACTATGCAATTAACATTATTTTAAAATGTATCAATAGTTATAAACAAAAATTAAAATTATTTATTATTCAAATATTTTATTATTATTAGGAGTGCAGCATCTATAGGAAGATAATTTTTAAATAATCTTTTTTATATTGACATCTATGCCGCATTGATAAAGAAATCGTGGGCATAATTAGTTGGTTAATACATTCGATAATTTTCCAGCTAGATGGAGCAATATTTTATCGATATTCTGATTTTGTAAAATGCCACTAGATGTCACATAAAGGAAAGTAAATGATTAAATCCATCGTAGCAGTAACCTTACTGCTTGCTGTAGATATAACAGAAATTAAGAATTAATTTTTTCCAGAAGCGTGCCGAAAATGTAACTTTCTACACTATTTTAATGCGCAAAATTATAATTTTTTGCACTAGTGCGTAAAAATTATTCCGCACTAGTGTGAATAATATTTTCGCACCAAGAAATGTCAAAAACCATTAAATTATATTATTAATGTTATGTTGACTCTACTAAGTAGATTTTAAAATACTTAGTTGCTATGGATGACAACTGCTTGTTTATTTCCTTAAAAGTGTTAGACAATGTTATGGTTTCTATAGCACTAAAATCATGGAATTCCATTGTCTTTATTTGTTAATTGATACACAACGTTTCGGTTAGTGATGTATCTTCAACCGTTTTCAAGTGATAACTAAAAAACTATTTTTTAATTCTATGACTTATACAGGGTGCCACAGATTCGAGTGCATGCATGGGGATCTCGGAAACCGTAAGAGATACGAAGTCGGTTAAATTATGGCAAAGTTGCGCATTTAGGTGCCTAACAACATGCCGTTTAGAAAGTTGTAAAATGAGTACTTCCGGAGATACATCATTCTAATTGGGATTATAACTGCTTCAAAAAAATGCATTAAACAAATGAGTGTCGTATTTAAAAATAAAATTGATGATGGTTTAACGAAAACGAAACGTCGTACGGAAAATCTCTCAACGCTGTTTTGTAGAGCTTAAAAAGTGGCCATATGAAAGTGTCTTTTGTTTTTCCATATCTCTTTAAATAACGTCAGAAAAAAATAAAAACGAAATCGAAAAATTTTGTTTTTTTTTCGGATATCTCCGGAAGTACTCATAATTCTACAACTTTCTAAACGGCATGTTGTTAGGCACCTAAATGCGCAACTTTGCCATAATTTAACCGACTTCGTATCTCTTACGGTTTCCGAGATCCCCATGCATGCACTCGAATCTGTGGCACCCTGTATACTATCCGTTGTTCACCAAAGCTTGACCGATTTTTTACGGTTCAGCAACGGGTGCCAGATATTCGGAATATCGACACTAGGTTTGCTAAATATATTTTGGTTGTTTGCAATTATTACAGCTTCTTTAAATTTTCTTTTCTTTCCGTGGGTTTCTTTATAAATATTGTTTTTTGCCTCCGACCATTGTATGCGGTGTTGATGTTATTTTGACCATAAGTGTTCGGCAATCCCTGATTTCGACGTTTCACCGCATGTTGTTATGTTCTTTAACTCTAATTTCGAGTGGTCTTTTTGCTTCCCCGATGTATACCTCACCACATTCACAGGGAATTTGGTAGATACAGTAATTTTTTAAAATATTGTTGTCCGGTCTCGTCTTAGTACGAATACTTCTTGAAGTGGTTTTATTATTAAACTTATTCGCTATTCTGCGGATCTCTTCCGAAGTTCCTTTAATATACGGAGTAGTCATAAATATTTGGTCCCGTGGAGTCTTGTTCAAATTAGAGTTTTTTGTCTTATCTTGATATTTGTCGATTGTTTTCTTATCCAATCTCTCATTGTAGCCGTTCTGCCTAAGATCCCTAGTTATATTAGGTACTTATTTTGACTTGCGGGGATTCCTTACTATGACATAAGGTCACTGCGCGTTATACAGGGTGTTACAGAATGTTGTGCGAAAAATTAAGAGGCAGATTGTATATCTAAAAATATGAAAAAAAGTTCATATAAACGTGGGCCCGAAAATGCTTCGTTTTTATGATACAGGGTGATTAAAGTTTTTTTTGTCTTTTATAGTTTATTTCACATTTCTCGAAAACTCGTGAAGATATTGAGATGAGTTTTTGTACAAGCAAATGTATAAATATAGGTCACATTTACATGTACAAAATTGTTTTCTAAGGCACTTACATCAGTGGCGTTCGTGCCGGAAAGTCCTTATTTTTAGCGAAAAAACTGTACGCCGCTGTTTAAGCCAGTTTAATTATGCTTAAAAAGTACCTTTTGGATTTTTTCGTTCTGACTTACTGTTTTCGAAATAAAAATAAAAGTACACTTAGCTGTTTCCGGAATTATTTATAGTTTTATTATATTATTTGTACTAATTTTTCAGGAACAATGTATTCGATTTTAACTTTAGATCAAATGCTGGAAATGGCTCCCCTCTGCTTCAATGCATGCTGTAAATCGCCTTCGAATATTTCTTCTGACCCTTCGAAATATTTGAGATCTCTGGCGTATTACTTCACAAGCATTCGAAACGCGTTCAACGAATGCAGCTATGTTCGCTATTGGAGTGGAATACGCTTTAGATGCCCCAGAGGTAAAATCACAGGTTTAAGTCAGGGGCGGGGGGGCCAAAGAAATGGGCCCCCCCCCCCCAATCCAATTTTCCCTTTGGGAAAGTAAGTTTAAATAATACGCCGAGACCTCAAACATCTAAAGCGTATTCCACTCAATAGCGAACATAGCTGCATTCGTTGAACCTTTCGAAAGCTTGTGAAAATGCCGAAGATCTCAAATTTTCGAAGGGGGCGAAAAATATTCGAGGCGATTTAAGCCCCGAAGAGGGGGGTCATTTCCCCTTTTATCAAAGTTAAAAACGAATCATTGTTCCCGAAAATTAGTACAAATAATATAATAAAACTTAAAGTCGGACAAAAAATTTTTTTTTTTTTTCCAAAAACGATGAGCCAGGACGAAAAAGTCCAAAAAATTTTACAAAGAACCCAAAGGCTTTTTAAAAAACAATAATTTTTGCAAAAACCCGTGGCGTACAGTTTTTTTTTAAAAATACATTCCGAAGAAAACCCATATAATGCCTAAAAAAAAGTCTTAATTCCCCTAAAACATTTTTCTTATAAAACTCCTCAATATCTGGTTTCGAAAATAAAAAATATAAAAAAAAACTTTTAAAAAACGAAAAAATTCAGATATGTTTATATGCTTTTTTAAATTATTTGATAAAATTTTCCCCCGAAATTTTTTTCCCAAAACCCTTTAAACCCTTATAAGTAGTTGACACCTTGCTTCGTTCCGTTGGAGTGTTGTTCTGGTTAAAATTGTCCAGTTGGGTAGATTTTTTGTTTACCTTTTCAGTATTTTTCCCCCAATTCCAAACCAACGGAACGGGAAATTTTACGTACTCTTTTAACCCGCAGTGACCTTATGCTTAAAAAGGGTCCTGCAAAGAATAACTAAAGGGGTCTTAATATGTTTCCTTCCACGCGGCGGTCGCATGCGACCCCCTTTACAATAACGCATGAGTCGCCGTTTAATCAGGTGGTTTCTTAGGACCGCGGCTCAAACCCCGATACAAAATTATTAGTGAAGGGAATAATCTTTGGTAAGTCGTGATGGATGATCTATCAATATAATTATTATTAGAAAAAAAAGGGATGACGAAATACTATTACAATTACCCAAATCTGAAACATAGCAATGCCTCTATAAATCCAATATTTCAGCAAAGACGCGATGAGGGTTGTTATACTACATTAAAAATCGACATCTGCAATAGGATAAAAGTGAAATTTAAAAATTTTTAGACTGAATAAAGCAGAGTTTAGTTTATTCTTGACTTAATAAAAGACGATATAAAGTCCGCCCCAGACAACAGAGTTGAATATAATAACCCCAGACAAAAAATTAGCCATTGTATTAAGGTAAATCTGTACAGGGTGTACCAAATTAGTCTTATCATTAGGATCTCGGAAACTTGAAGAGATACGAGGTCGGTTAAATGAAAAAAATTTGCGCAATATGATGCTAATCAAAATGCCACCTTAGAACTTTAAAATTTTCAATACTTATTTTTGGGAAAAAAACCCATTATTCGCAATTTGTTTTTTTTTTATGACTTTAATTGAATCGATGTAACAAAATAACTTTTACATTTCCATTGCTACGTTTTCTGTTCTACAAGATAGTGTTATTAGATTTATACACCGACGTTTCGTCTTTGAGCTGTCATCATCAACTTTTTTTTTAAATACGGCCCTGGTTTTTTTTAATTATGTTTTTTTAGGAGCTATTAAGTTCCCAAAACCAATAATGTTTAGCACTTATTCGAAAAATTTATATTAATGGCAATTTTCATAACAAACCATATGTTAGAGAGGGGTCAGACAATATATTTTTGGCAGGATCTTGGGAAAACTTTAAAACTTATTTTTTTGAATAAGTGCGAAACATTGTTGGGATCTTAAAGCTCTTAAAATACAAAAAAAAATCAGGTCTCAAAAAAAAAAAGTTTCAATTTTTAACAATTAAAAAAAAAAGGACATTTCACACAAAACAACACAAACAAAATATCAGTCGCAGACACGACTGCGACTACACTGGTTCTTCAGCGTCCAGTCGCATCAATCCCCAGTCGTTGCAGCGGACATACGACCTCATTGCATACGACGGCCGCTTGGAAGAAACCAGGCACATTTAAAAACATGAGTAGGAGTGCTTTGCCACAGTGAGAGATTGGTTAAGGAAACAATCGACAATTATTAAGTTAAAACAAAAAACTCTAATTTGAACAAATATTTATGACTATTTCGTATATTAAAGGAACTTTTTGGAAAAAATCCGGAATAGAATTAGAAAAATTAAAAAAGCATTTAAAAACCCCCTCCTCTTAAAGTATTCTTACTAAGACGAGACCGGACAATAAGATTTCAAATAATGACTGTATCTACCAAATTCCCTGTGAATGTAGTGAGGTATACATAGAGGAAACAAAAATGAAATTAGAGTTAAAGAACACATAAAACATACAGAACGAGGTGAAATGTCAAAATCAGGGATTGCCGAACCCTCATGGTCAAAGCAACACCGAATACAATGGTCGGAAGCAAAAAAAATATTCAAATAGAAACCCACTGTAAAAAAAGAAAATTTTAAGAAGCTGTTATAATTGCAAACAACCAAAATGTATTTAGCAAACCCAGTGTCGTCATTCCGAATATCTGGCAGCCGTTGCTGAACCGTGAAAAATCCATCAGGCTTCGGTGAACAACGAATAGTATATAAGTCGTAGCTTTTAAGAATAGTTTTCAGTTATCACTTAAAAACGGTTGGTGATACATCACAATTCGAAACCTTTTGTATCAATTAACAAATAAAGGCAATGGAATTCCAAGATTTTAATATTATTGACATGCTTGTTTATTGTCAAAGTGACGTCTCTGTTCATTTTGATTTCACGAATTTTTTCATCAAAGCGTAGGAAAATATAAAAGTAAGCATGGATCTAGATGCAGAAGATTTATAAATGATGAAAAATTTTCCAAAAAGAAATCTTAAACTAGTCAAACGGCTGCAAATAAAATACTATATTTTCTAAATCGTTGCAACTTCATAACATAATAAAAAAAAATAAATCTTACATAGGCAAAGTAAAATACTATATCATTAATATTTTTTTTATTATTATTACTATTATATTTACAAATCATTCTATTTACAAGCGACAATATCACAAAATAATTCACTACGTTCCATCCTAAAGCACATAAGGAGCAGCATACGGACTAGCTAGGTAAGGGCTGGCAACGTAAGGAGAGGCGGCGGCTAGGTACGGTGCTGGACCTGCTACAAAAGGTGCTGGGGCTGCAAGGGGTGCAGCCCTTACTACTGGGGCAGCAGCTACAACTGGTGCAGGAGCCAGAAGAGGAGCGGCTAAAGCATTGTAGTTTCTAGCGATCACCTGCGAGCTCTGAGCAGTAACTACAGCGGGGGTGTTAAAAAGGAGCAGCCGCTAGTCGCCGACGGGTTAAAGTGCGGAGATAGTAGCTAAGACTAGGATGGTAACCTGAAAAAACGATATATATGATACCATTTATATGATATAATGCAATATGTGAAATTAGTATATATATATATATATATATATATATATATATATATATATATATATATATATATATATATATATATATATATATATATATATATATATATATATATATATATATATATATATATATATATATATATATATATATATAATATATATATATATATATATATATATATATATATATATATATATATATATATATATATATATATATATATATATTTTATTATATATATAAAAAATTTATAAGATATACATAAAAGACAAAATATTAAAAAAGTATTTGCAACTCTTATATTTATGATTAAGTTAAAATCAAAAAAGTTTAGGTATTTTTAATTGACATTAACTTATAAATACAAAGTTTTATATCTAATAAAAAAACTACTTTAATATAAATATTTAAAGTTAGATTCAAGCATTCCGAACAATCCCCTATACTGTTAAATTTAAAGAAAATTTTCCTAAAATAAAAATTAGTTTTTATGTCCTAGAACCATTATTTCTGTACGGAACAAGGTTTTTAGCAATATTTTGCTAATAACTACCTACATTCATAGTGCCCTCTATTTTTTTTGTTTCTTTTAATAAAAAGGAATACTGGTGAAGATAGGAAAAATAATATATTTCTTGTATCGCCTTTTTGTGACAAGTAAGTATTTTTGAGGCACAAAGAACTTTTTAATAAGTTTTTTTTTAATTTTTATATAACTAAACTCACAATGGATACAAGATTAAAAAAAAAACAAAGTCAGTTAAAAAAATTGTTCTTTGCCATGTAAATATTATACTGATAAGGTATATTTAAAAACTATGGACAAAATACGACACAATCTGGAGGAAGGGAAAAAAGTATTATGTCTTTTTAAACAGTTTACCCTGGTCAGTTTTCTTCAAACAATAGTAAAAAATTTAGAAAAGTTTTAAGAGCGTGGTTTTTGTTTCTTTTGGATAGTGCTGCATATATGCTGAATGCGGGACGACAGTTAAAAGAACATTTTTCCAAATTGCTTAATATGACATGTTTAGCTCATGCCCTACATAGAATATGCGAAATGGTACGTAACTTTTATCCACTGTTATCGAGATAAAAAAGTTTTTCTTAAGTCAACTGCGCGTATTACGAAATTTAAAGATAAGTGTATTAATGTCGCATTACCGCCACAATCTGCTATTACAAGGTAGGGAATATGGCTATCAGCAGTTAACATACTTGTATTACCATATAAATTACAATGTGGTAAAAAATATTATCGACAGTTTACAAAATGATGCTTTAAGTAAAGAAGTTATAAATGCACCAAATGTTAAATCTGATTTAAAATTTATTTTTGAAAATTTTGGATATCTTCCGGATGTGATTGAATAGTTATAAAAACAAAATGCCCACCCAGTGTCTTTATTTTATGTATTTCAAATTACTATAGACAAGCTTAAATCTGTTCCCAATAAAATTGGTGACATTAAAATTGTATGTACAAAAAATCTTGGAAAGAAATCCAGGATTTTTAGAAATAAAACATATTTTTGAGGCACTACAAAATAAAAGAACTGACTTGTAAAATAATTTTCGATTTACTCTAGTTACAAGCTGTAATGTCGAAAGAAGCTGTTTTAGACTTAGAGATATTTTAAATTATAAAAGAACCAATTTTTACCGAAACCAACTTTAAAAAGACGTTAGTTATATCATGTAATGCAAATAAATTGTGAAACACTTCTGTTATGTTTTATTTCATATTTTTTAAATTTATTTATAATTAATATATCCTTAATACGCACGCCAATGAATTTGCTAGACATAAAAAACGTATAGGGAACAAGCTCGTTCCGAAATCCGGGCCCTAATTATAATGGATATTAAATATACAGGGTGTAATCTAATTGAATGTTAATATTAAAGAAGGTGATTTTTGGGTTCATTTTAAGAAGAAAACTTCATATAAATGTATGTCCAAAACGTCTTAACTTTTGAGATACAGGGTGGTAAAATTTTCAAAAATAAATAATTTTATAATAATATTTGTAATACAACTTTAGATATTTGTATGAAATTTGGCGTACATGTACTATGTATCAAGAGGCATTTTGAAGTGTACCACATTTTTTTTATTTCCACTTGTGGCGTTCGTATGGAATTTGACCTGCCTTTTTGGCAGATATTGATGGTACGTCACTGATTTATCTTAAAATAAAAATTATTTTTGAAATCCCCAATTATTTTTAAGCAAAGTTAATCACCTGATTTTTTTCAACCCGATGAACGGTTTGCTTAAAAAATGAAAACCGTTTCTCTGCATGATCACAACAATATCGGTAAACAATATCACCATGCAGAGATATATCTAGATTTAATTTTTCTAGGTGAAAACCGTGCATCGGACTAAAAAAATTATGAGCAGATTTGATCTCTTGATTTGTTTTAGTTCGACGCATGGTTTTTACCTAGAAAATTAAATCTAGGTATTTCTCTGCATGGTGATACTGTCTACTGATATTGTTATGATCATGCAGAGAAACAGTTTTATTTTTTAAGCGAAAACCGTGCATCGAATTGAAAAAAATTAAGTGATTAGCTTTCCTTAGACGTTATTGGGGATTTCAAAAATATTTTTTATTTTAAGAAAAATCAGTGGCGTACCATCAATGTCTGGCAAAATAATCAGGTCAAATTTCGTACGAACGCCACTGGTAGAAATAGAAAAAATGTTTTTCACTTAAAAATGTCACCTTATACATGATACATGTATGCGGAATTTCATTAAAATATCCAAAGTGGTATATCAGATATGATTATTAAATGATTTATTTTTAAAAATTTCACCACCCTGTATCTCAAAAGTTAAGACGTTTAGGACATACGTTCATATAAAGTTTACTTCTTTAAATGGACCCATAAATTGTCTCCCTAAATAATGAGATTTAATTAGAAAACACCCTGTATAACCTATTAGTACTAGGATTTCTACAAAAATATAGTATATCTTTTTTGACTACTTTTGTGTCTGTCTTTAAATCCTTAAAAATTTCTATAAATAAATATAGAAATAAATACAATTAAAATATTAAAAGGGTACTTACGAACTTGAACATTTTGTAAAAGTTAGGGTAAATAGATTTACTAATCACAAACTGTGAATGTACAATGTCAATTTCGATCACCCAAATTCATTTATACTAAAAAATGGCAAACCCCACTTACTGAGTTTTTTTGGGTCACTTTGAAATTTCTTTTGGGTGGCATAGACTTATTGCAGACGATTTTCCCATTGGTATTCATGAAGGTACCTTCTTACGCTGTGTACAACAGAAATATGTATGACGATGCTAATGGCATTAAGAAATCAATTGGTTCAATTTTTGGGTACTAGTTACATAAATTTTTACGCGGAAATATTATTTATAATAAATTAGGTTTATTAATATATATTTGAATGCGCAAAAGAGCGAAAATCGAATTTAGAATAGCGTGAAGGGTTACTAAGCATGAGCGTCAATTTATTTGTAACCTATTAAACAAATAACACTTTTCTTTAAATAAAAAGTAACATATATTATCGTTTAAAAAACTAAAGAAAACGCGGTTTTTTAGCAAACAAAACTGAAAATTAGAAAATAATTTTTAAATGTAAAGATTTTGTCCAATAATTAATTATAACCAATTAATTTAAAATGGGATTAAAATAAAAATTATGTTATTAACAAAAGAATTCAATTATAGTAAACAGCGTGGGATGCTTGATATTAAATGTTTTTATTGAGCTATTTACAAAATTGGAGTTATTATGAAAATATAGTAAATTTCACCCACGCTTTTTTCTATAAATAAATAATTTTGTTAATAACTTAATATTTATTTTAATCTTATTCCAAATTAATTAATCATAATTAATTGTTGGAATTTCTATCACCATAGCACAAGCTCTTTATACTTAAAAATTGTTTTCCACTTTTTAGTTCGTTTTGCTATAAGAGCGTGTTTTTTAGTTTTTTTAAAATATAATTTATTTTCCTATTTTTTAGTCCCAAAACATCAAAAGTAATTTTAATCAACAGCCTCGATTTTGAAAAGTAAAATCCCATAGATAACCCAATATGAAAGTTAGTAACAAACCCTTTTTCCAAAAATAATTATTTTTGTTGAAAGTATATAAATTTTTAAGTGAATCAGACTTCTTGAAATTGTTAAAAAATTAAAGTTTTAAAAGATTAAAATAATAGCGTGGTAAAAAGGCAACTGACATGGCTATACATGCCTTGTTATCTTTGAAGGCTTCTAAGTTTGAAATAGAACATAAAAAGTCCATCACGTGTGAATTTCAAAATGAATTTAAAAAAAAAGTTATAAAAAATGTTCTTTTTGCTAATAAAACGATATAGTTTACAAATAATAAGGTTTTTTTTAATAATGACAATTTTGTTCTTGTACTTGTCTTCTTCTCCTTCTTCTTCCCTGGGAGCCGTCTTGATTAACTACCGGAGGCAGCGCAGCCTCATGGGCTTTTTGTGCCTAACCTCCCATTGTCTTTTATTTCAATCCTCCCATTAGTCTTGTTCCTCCTACAAGTCTGTATAACCTCGAGACTGGTTGGTTGATATATTCCTGGGGGCTTATTTCCGGTTGCCCAAATAATGCCTGTCTTTTATGATTCAATGCTTTACATTCACACAGAATATGGTAGGCTGTTTCTACCCCCTCGTCGCATATTTTAACTTGGGTCCCCATTGTATGAGCCTATCTTGTGTAGGTGTCCTCTTAGGTTATCATGCCCTGTTAGCAACCCTACTGTTATGCGAAGTCTTTTCCTACTTTGTCTGAGTAGTTCTTCCTTCGTTCTTTTGGATAGGCCTCTTATGAAGCTTTTTCCATGTCTTATTCTACTAAGGTTTCCCCAGTATTCTTCGTGTTTGTTTTGGATCCATTTCCTGGTTTGCCCTCGTGCTGTGGTTGTGGTCACTCCAAGGGCAGGTTCTGGCCCAAAGTATGGTGTGGATGATCCCTGTCTCGCTAGCTCATCCGCTTTGTCGTTGCCTTTTATCCCCGAATGTCCTGGTACCCACAAGGGAGTTACTCTGTTGCGTTCTCCCAGGACTTCCAGTTCTTTTTGGCATTCCCATGTCAGCTTGGACGTTACCTTGGGGTTTACTAGTGCCCCTAGTGACGCTTGGCTGTCTGTTATTATGCAGATCCTCTTGTGTTTATAAGCCCTCCTGTTATTTTCTTTTGCACAGTGCAGTAAAGCTTATATTTCCGTTTGAAATACAGAACTGTGTGTTCCTAGTAGAATAGAGAATTGTGAATTCCTCATTTCACTGTACACGCCCGCTCCAGTTCCCTGCTCGGTTTTGGAACCATCCGTATACCAGATGATGTCTCCAACCGTGCCGGGAAGATCGGGTTGCTGCCACTCACTTCGATCTGGAATTTTTACCTCGAAGTTTTTGTTAAATGAGTATTGGTCTGTTCTGTCGTCCAGGATGTTGTGACCTGATTTTTTATGTTGTTGTGTCCCAAACCAGCGTAATGCCCACAGGGGAGGGTTTTTACTCCCCCACTACTGGTTTAGGGGATAGGTTGTTGACGAACTCCTGGTGGAGCTGAATAATAATGGCTTCTATACTCAGGGGTAATGCGGAATTGACACACTATCTTGTCGTGGGGGAAGCATAACAAAACAACCTGGAGTTATGTAAAAGGGCATTGACCAATCGTGAGGGATGGTGAACAAGGAAAACCTTACCTGTTAAACCTAGCAAAACTTTGGGTTAATCCCCTTCACTAGCGCGCTGGATTAACAAAATCATCTCCTTTCTTTTTGTATTTTCTGAAGATGATGGTTCAGGAGTTTAAAGTACTTGGGTTTAAATCTGGAAAATTTTAAGTTTTAAGAATCACATAGCAAAAAAAATATTAATAAGGAAAAATGCCTTTTTTTTAAATGGCTACCCAAAAGGGTGGTAGGAAAATTGGGGATTTCAGTCTCAAACACGGTTTGGGAACTTTTGTTGGTAAGAGCCATGATAAAGGGTTCATCTTCTGGTTAGTCCAAAAATAGAACAGATTAAAAAAGCATAGCTGGGAAAACAAACTTTAGAGCGACCATTGCTTTTCAATTTTAAAATGTGCAGGATATTCTGAAACAAAATAACTATTTATTACAAAAACCCATAAAAACTCTCTTGGTAAAAATTATTAAAAGGCGGAAAAAAGCTGAGGATTAAGCGCACATACAGGCGAAAGAACGGAACGGTGGCTGGGCTAACAAACCATAATAACGAGCAGGGATCACAAACTTAATATTTGAGATTGGTGTATGATAAATTTTTTCCAAAACGAATAAATAACACACAAAAACCCTAAAAAACCATTTTGGGGGTAAAGGGAAAAAATCTATGCCTCAGTCTCGGAAATTTTTGATATAGCCGATGGATAAAATGACAATGGAGCCGGCGCAGGGGAAAAGGTATGACCCCAGGTTCAATGCTTATGCTTCCCGGGGAAAAGCCATTTTCCAGGCGGAAATATATGCCATTTTAAATTTGTCTGGAGAGAAAATTTAGGAGGAGATATAAGGGAGGGACATTACTATCTTCTCTGATAGTCAAGGCCATAAAAGCGGCATCCCAACAAGTCAACTCAAGGTTGGTTTGGAACTGTCTGCAATGCCTCCTAAACCTGGCTAACCACAACAAAGTTACACTTTCCCGGGGGGCCGGACACAAGGGGGGCAATGAAAATGCAGCCCCCCAAGGGGGCCCGCAACAATGTTTGTGGGTCCTGAACCTGTTTTGGAACAAAGCCTCGGTTGGGCTACATGACTCGGTGGATTCAAACACAACATCAGTCATACTGGAACCACATTCCAAGGAAAACCCCAAAAATAATGCTGGACTCACCATCGAAAGCAGACAAGGAACTACAAAAAAAAAATAGGAATCAGATTGGATAGTGACAGGATTAATAACCGGACACTGCACCTAAGAAAACATATTTCCACTATGGGCATCTATGAGAAAACCCCCTTTCAGACTATTGACGAAAAAAGGGGAGCGCCCCACATCATATATGAGTCCCCCGCCTACTGGAGAACAAATCAAAACCCATGGTGGACACTAACCACCAGGAGGCTGGAGACAGAAAAGAACAGTAAAAAAGGGTACTACACCCCTTTAAGGTGTAAACCTTTTTTGAAAAAAAAACCCAAAAGATACAACAAGCCCTGAGGGCTTGAGGCGGACAAAAAATCAACTTGGTTTTTCTTTATTCAATCAAAAATCAATCAAACCAGCGTAGGCACCCTTGGTTTTTGTTGCAGTCGGAAATAGCGTATTCTTCCTCTCCCATCACTATAAGGTTAATGGTGGAAGGTCTAAAGACACTCCATGGTTTCTGTTGCAGTCGGGTGGCTCATTCTTGCCTCTCCCATCACTATAAGGAAGGGGGAAGGTCTAAAGACACTCCAATGCTGTTGGGGTTGTTTTTTAATTGCTTCTGTTATAGTAACAAGCAAGTCTCGGTACCTTGGCCAGTTCTGTAACAGCAGTTCTTATTTTTTCCCCCCTATCGATTGATAACCATGGCCTTAACCTGGTGTATAACCAATAGACCATGTTTGGTTTAAGGCCCCCTGTTTTCCCATGAGCGCGTCTGATTAACATCAGTCAGAGTCATCTCCGCTTTCTTTCTTATTTTCTGAAGATGATGGTTCCAGGTAAGTTTTTATTAATGACAATTTTTTTCTTGTACTTGTACTTCTGCGAATATGTATTATAAATTTAAGAATAAATAGCAATAAAGAAAAAAATTGAAAAGAATGCCTTTTTTATTTTTTAAATTGTAACCCATAACCTTTTTTTTGGAATTTGGGTATGGTACCTATTTTATAGAAAAGGCGTTTCAGGTTCTTCAAAACGGTTAATGGTAAAAGTCTTTTGGATTTGTAGTAACCGAGGTATGATTTTTCAAAGTTGGCTACTCTTATGGTTAGTCATCGAGCTTTAGGGAGAGTAGGACATGTATTTACCATAGAGATGGTCAGCATTAGCCTGAATACAATTAACTTTAAAAAAGATGTACGACCATTCGACGCGTATTGCAATTTTAAGAAATGTGTCATGTGGATTTTGTTCTGCAAACAAAAATTACTATTTTTATTAACAAAAAACAATAAAAAAACTTTTTGTTTTTTGATAATCACTTAAAAACTATACAAGATGGCGGGATTTGCAAAAAAATTCTTAAGAGTGCATTAACGCTACACCTTAGGGGTCGGGCGAAAGGACGCGGAGCCGGTGGGTGGAGACTAACAAACTCCCACTACCACAATTTTCGTATAGCCGCATTAAAAATATTATATTTTATTTAGATTTTTCCAAATTCGGTGTATCGATAAGATCTTGTTTCCGATTGCAAGCCTACAGGAGATAACGTTTTTCAGTAACTATTTTTCACTTAAATGACATAAATTATACACCATTTTAAAGGTAAGGAAATAATCTATGCCTCTGCTGTAACGGATTTTTGAAATATGAGTCGAGTTAAGAGAAAATAGTATCTAAACATAACCGATTTTAGGGTGACTTTCACTCAAGGAAATATTAAAAACTAAATCCAAATTTAAAAAAGTATTACAGCAGAAGCCTAGATTTAAGTGTTGGCTTTCATATAGTTTTTGAAAATTATCGATAACTTAAACCGTTTTTGAGAAAAACATTATGCCCCGAATCCAAAATTGGATCCAATTTTCGCGGTGCGAATGAACTCTTAAAGCAAAGGAAATTCTTGATAAAAAAAACTCCTAACTTTCAGATCTCTAGATTAAATATTTAAAATTTTAATTTGTTGTTGAAAAAAGGACTTCGCGCGTCCATTTCGAGATGAGTATGACATATCGTAAAATTTTGTTAACTTAGAAAATTTGTTATAAACAAAATAAACATATTTAAAATAATTTTATGACGTCATCTTATTAAGTATACTTATAGAAAGGACTCCAAAAGGCGCAAAATTTGTAGGATGATTATTTAAACAATTATTCAGCTTTCTATGATGACGAGGATACGAAAAAAAATGGTCTGTAATTAAGAATAAGCTAGCTTTTTGAAAAGGCATTTAGTTTTTTTACCAACAGGACTTTTTTTCCTTAAGTTTTGAAATGACACAATAATTTTTTAAAATTTCAAAATCAATATTTAGTTTTTGAGTTATCATCAAAAAACAAAATTGTTTTTTTTTTCGGTTTTTTGTTAATAACATTGCAATTTTTATTTGCAGAATAAAATCGACATGACACATTTCTCAGAATTGCAATACGCATAGAATGAGCCATCAATCATATTTTTCGTACCCTTTGAACTATTTTTCGCAAAAAACTCACTTTTGGCTAGACTATTAGTCCAGATAAAAAAATGCAAAACGTCGTGTGTTATAAAGGCGAAAACTTTCGAGAGTAAAATAAAAAATTTTGGCAATTAAAATTTTAGCAATATTTTGAGATAGAAAAATTACATTTGAAAAACAATATCTATAATAAATTAGCAATAATATAATTAATTCTCATAACTCTGTCAGATTTTCTTGTATTCTGAGACAGAAAAGTCAAAATGACAATAAGAAACAGAATGTTTACTGAAGTAAATTAATCAACTTTGGTCGTCAGTAAATTTTTAAAAAATGTTGACATTTTATAGGTCTAAATATTAGTCCATTCGCGCCGTGAAAATTGGATCCAATTTGGGGTTCGAGGCATAATGTTTTTCTCAAAAACGGTATAAGTTATCGATAATTTTCAAAAACCATATGAAATCCAACACTTAAATCTAGGCTTCTGCTGTAATAGTTTTTTAAATTTGGATTTAGTTTTTAATATTTCCTTGAGTGAAAGTCACCCTAAAATCGGTTATGTTTAGATACTATTTTCTCTTAACTCGACCATATTTCAAAAATCCGTTACAGTAGAGGCATAGATTATTTCCTTACCTTTAAAATGGTGTATAATTTATGTCATTTAAGTGAAAAATATTTACTGAAAAACGTTATCTGCTGTAGGCTTGCAATCGGAAACAACATCGCATTGATACACCGAATTTGAAAAAACCTAAATAAAATATAATATTTTTAATGCGGCCATACGAAAATTGTGGTAGTGGGAGTTTGTTAGTCTCCGCCCACCGTCTCCGGTCCTTTCGCCCGACCCCTAAGGTGTAGCGTAAATGCACTCTTAACGAAAGTAAAAAAAGGTTGTTTTATGTTCAGATTTTAAAAATCTATCAGCCAAGTGATCATCGCGTTGTTAAATTTAGCAATGGACTTAGCAATTGTTAAAAGTTAACAACGGTTAAGAATGTTTAACAAAACGTCATTGTCAGTGTTATTTAATGATTTTAGTAGGCAACCTGTCAAAATCTGACATTTTGTTAAACATTCTAATCCGTTGTTGACTTTTAACAATTGCTAAGTCCATTGCTAAATTTAACAACGCGATCATCACTCGGCCGTTAGAGGGCTAGAATTTGATGCGTGGGGATCTTTTATAATGTACTTTAAGATTCCTAAGTTAAAGCAAAATCGATTGATATACTTACACCTTAGTTAGAATAAAAGGCGTACTTTAAAATTACTATAACATTTTACTAAAAAAACTTTTATTTACAAAATATTACATTATATACAAAAATCAAGTCTTTAAAAAGTTGTTAAGTTTTATTCTCTTATCCTTGATATGGAGCTGGAATATATTGTGGCCCACTCAATAATCCAGGGGCAGCAGCTTCATTTCCAAAGGTATTTTGTTGTGGCTGAGCCTGATTTCTCTGTAAAGGTTCCTCATTGCTCTGAGGCTGTTGGTTTCTAGCCTGAGCAGGTTGTTGAGCAGAAAATCTGGCATTTTCAATATTTTGTTGAGCGGGTTGTGGCTGATATCTGGCTAAAAGATTTTGTTGTGCTGGGGCAAAATTTTGTTGTGCTGGAGCAAAATTCTGTTGCTGAGGAAAAGTCTGAAATCTAGCAGCTGGGCTCTTTGCTGATTTCCGGCAAGATTTTGCTGAGGTTGATTTCTAGCTTGAGGTAATGCTCGGACTCTAGCTGATTCAATTTCAATTGATTCATCATCGGGGTTTTGGGCTTGCACGGGTGGATTGCCTGGTTGCTGTGGCGCTACTGGTTGAGCTGGAGCCAGAGGCTGAGGAGAGGCAACAGCTAGCGGGGCTCTGGCTAACAAAGGACCTGCTACAAGTGGTGCTGCAGGAGCTACTGCTATATTACGTTGTATCAGCGGAGCAGATGCAAATAATGGTGCAGCAGCATAAGAAACAGCTGGAGCCACAGCTGGAGCTACATACTGTGCTACAGGAGCTGCAAAACGAGTAACTTGGCTATAAGAGGCTGCTGAAGGTGCCACGTATTTGGCTACTGGTGCAACAGCTGGTGCAACATACTGAGCAACTGGGGTTGCATATCGTGCTACTTGACTAACTGATACAGCTGATGGTGCGATGTATTTAGCTACAGGAGCTACAGGAGCTACTGGGGCTACAGGGGCAACTAAAGGTGCAGCAAGTGCGTTGTGATTCTGTGCAAAATATTGAGAGCTACGGGCTGTTACTATGGCAGAAGCTACTGGTGCTACCTGAGCAGCTGGAAGAATCTCGACATTACCTGCAGAGGCCCGATAGACGGTTAAAGCTAGAAGTGTAACCTAAAATAAAAGTAAGAATTTAGTATAATTCTTATAAATAACTAACTTTGGTGCTATAGTAGGGTGGTTGGGACAAGGGTTTTTTATAAGAAAAAAGGATAACCATTTATTTTGCTTATAAAATTAGACATAAGTGGAGTTAAGTAGAAAAAAATTTACAGTTTATTATGTTATTATTTTAATAACAGTTTGTTGGATACGCATTTTTTATTTTTATGTTTTAAAATTACTGATATTCATTTACCAATATAAAGGCCAAAAAATTATATTAAAATATTAAAACATTTATTATATCATGAGAAAAAATGTATATTGTTAAATTATTTTTTTTAAATATTGTTTTTAAGTGTTAGAAAAAGAGCTTCTTAAATTTAAATAAAATGTACATTTTTAAGTACTAGTAAGATAAAATTTGCGTTTAAAGTTATAGGAGAAACTTAAACATTCTCTACTAGCATTTAAATTTCTCGCCCCAAAAATCCCCAATTTAGTACCGCTATGTCATTTGGTTAAGAAATTATTACGAAAAAGGAAAACAAAATTAAAAGTTTAACACCCTGTATTTTAGTCATTACCAACTTAAGGATAAGTAAGTACGTAAATTCAATATTTTGACCTAAAAAATCTGCTGTTGTTTGGTGTCCCATTACTTTTGGGACACCCTGTATAGAGTGTTTTTGAAAAAAATTGAAGTTTACCGCTGTTTTTTGGTGAATCTGTTTAGACAAAAACACTTAATTGACAAATTTAATAAATAAAACAATCTTTATAAAAAGGTGTATAAAAAAGTGTATTGCTTCATTAATAATATGTATTTAAATATTGATAATATTAATATTCGTCATGCTCGTGGACCATTCTTTAAATCAAACGGTATTCGAAAAGCTAAGTAAAAGGGCATTTATTTTTAGTAGTTAAAAAAATTGTATTTTTTATATAACATATTGAAAAAAAATAAAATTATATAATTTTAAAAATTTTAAAAAATACTTACGATTTTAAGCATTTTTATATATTTTTATTGATTAAACAAATAACTGTTTGATAATAATGCAATAAGACATTGCACATTTATATATACGTAAAAAACCCCACTAAAACACCGAAAAAAGACCTTTTAAAACATTAATTAAGTTCTAGGACAAAAAATTTAGTAATAAACGAATAATTGTCAAAGATGTACTTATTGGTATGCAAGTAAGAGACTTTGGCATAGAAGCATAGATTTGGGTTTTGTAAATAATACAATGAAACTCTTAGGCAATTTGTGCATATTTTTGGTTGTTTTAGGTGGATTGTGCATGAAATGGGTGTATTTGGTAAATTAATAGTCAAATTATAACTAGTATTTATGTCACGCCACAAAAACTTAAAAAATAAGAAAATAAATTATAGTTTAAAAAAACTAAAAATACACGTTTTTATATCAAACCTATGTAAAAAGTAAAAAAAGAATTAATTATAGTAAAAAAGCGCGGGGTGGTTGATATTAAATGTTACAATTATTTTATCGGTAGCCAAAATTAGAGTTATTATGAAAATATATAGTCGAGGACATGTAGCACAAAAATAGGCCTAACGAGGGATTTTTTGTGCAGTAAGATGTATTTGAATGCGGTTTTTTGCATTCGATTCGTATGAACGTCTACAAACTGAACAAATTTAATTATTGGGAAATGAAAAACTGCATTTGTGCATTGGAAAAATGCATTTCCGAAATGCATTTTAAAGTTTGCAATTATAATTTTTTTTAACTAAGTAAATAATGATGGAAATAGGCCCGAATTTATTATTCGGGGGTTTTTGAGATCGCTAAACACGAATATGAAATTATCAAGAGCCTACGGAGTAC
>JAHBCN010014593.1:0-22360 GCA_019359885.1 Listronotus oregonensis
TTAAAAGTTAGCTCTCTAGCAGGCTCTGTGGGTAAACCTACAGATGGAATCACATATGAATGAATGCGACTCCAAAAGGTTTTTTAAAAATCCTTATCTTAAAAAAAAACAAAACATTTAATACAGTTCTGACATTGTTTTAGCGTATATTTAACACATTTGTGGAACCGTAAATCTCAAAGCACTTTCCAAGCTTGACTTTGAAAGTTTAATATAGTTTTAATGCAAATACCAATAAAATAATGTATTATAAATATATATGACTTATATTAATATAGTCCTTTGGGCATCTTAAAAACGATAAATCCCCTTTTATTCTACTTTCATAATGATCCACTGAACAAATATTATTACCAGAGATATTCAACAACTTTTCAGGAACACAATATACCAAAGCACACGGTTACAGCAAAACGATTTTTGGCGCACTGCGTATCAGTCGGCTTCACGCCATAGACTAGTACGAATATATTGAACAGGCGGAGAAAAGAGGGATGCATTTTGAGAGCCGCTACGAGTGACAAAACTCATATATTGTATATTATTTAAACTATACAGTAACATAACCAAAGAGCATGTTTTATAAAATTTTTGTTAATTAATTTACAAATTGAATTAGTAAATGTGTTTAAAGTAATAAAAAACATGTACTTATCTTTGCCAATTTTATTATAAGTTTACTTCTATGGCTTATTTTAATAGCAGGCGAATTAAACAATTGTTTGCATTTAACAAAACACTCCACTTAAAAAACTCTTGTGATTCCTAAAAGTCTTTCTCGGTAATATTTGTCTAATACAGTGTTGCAGTATCTTTGAGGCGACTACGCCGCTACAATATCCACTTTTATGAATAATATACTAAATACACTAGTGAGGTGACATCGCGCGTGCCGTATCTAAACAGAAAAACGACACTAGCGCTGGTGATATACGCTTGAACTAAAAAGACAAATTACTGGTACAAAATGAAGCGATGTCACTTCAGACACATTTTTCATAAAACGACATCTAATGGAATGTTGAAACAACTAATGGAAGAAATATGGTAAAACGTTGTCACCTCAAAATTTTGAGGGGGGAAACGGTATATATGAGGTGACTTGGTATTGCACAAAACTACTTTCGAGGTGACAAAGTAGTCTTTATACAATATATATATATATATATATATATATATATATATATATATATATATATATATATATATATATATATATATATATATATATATATATATATATATATATATATATATATATATATATATATATATATATATATATATATATATATATATATATATATATAAGGGTCACTTTTTGAGCAAAAACAGCCATAAAGAGGGTGATCCTTTACTTCTCTAGAATCCATGAATGAAGCTGAATGGGGAAGTACGCTTCTACGAAAAATCCGCTGTTGTCACGCTGTCGCGCCTTTATTAGTAGCTGTCCAAAAAGAAAATAGTATTTTGACATCATTACTTTTCTGTGTTATAGTTTATAGTACCTAATATTATTCACACTTTAAAATACAATAGTAGAGCTTATTTTGATGTAATTTTAGGAATAAATTAAGTAAAATTTAAACATAATATACTATCAAGTAAATGAAACAGAAAGATACTTGGCAGCCACGCTTTACGACAAAATAGTATCTGTAGTAACCATTTTTCCGGGTTTTGGTGGATTTTATTGTTTGTACAGAGGTTCATTCATCGCTAGGCAGAACCTTAGAATGTGCATTTATGATGCCACGCTTATGCCAAATCAATGCTCTCTCCAGTTAAACTAACAGCTCATTGGGTATATGGCTGGATAAGATACAGATTTCTGATGTTTAAACACTCATGTGGCACTTCCTGTTTAACTGGAAGTGCCACTAACTTGGCTATTTTAAGTGAACACCCTGTATATTTAAATAAGATTGATCCTACAGAAAATTCTAATAAAATATATGTGCCACGCGCTACACCTATTTTGACTAGTTTTTGAGAAAATGACCTCCGAATATGTCATAATATACGCCATTTTTATCGTTTTAAGAAAGCAAAGAGGTTAAAAAATATAAATAAAAAAATATTCATATCCCATTTTAAAATAAAAATATATTTTTTTATGTGCTGTAAAAAAATCAAATATATGCCATAGCGATTATCGTATTTTTATCGTTTTTTTTTTTTAAATTTAGAGTGAATAAAATGTAGGATTTTTTAAACTTATTTGATGAACTCTATTTCCTAATGCCGTAAAAATACAACTTTCGGTTTAATCAGAAGTTGCACAGCAATTGACTTTAATAATTTAAATTAAAAATACTAATTTTAAACTTATTCTTAATCTTTTTTGTTAATCATATCTTATTATCAAACCCAGCGTTTCTCAAAGTATGTTCCGTGGAACCCTGGGGTTTCACACGACTTCGGCAAGGGTTTCGCGAAAAAAGAGTTATACTTTGAGTCCTGAATCCTGACTGCATTTTCGACTTACGTACTAACGAAAAATAAGTATCCCATGCAATAAGCTGGGCGCGGAGCCCCATATGGGACTGCAACTTTCATCAATAAGACCCAGTGGCACCTCTTGGATTTTCAAATTTTTATCTAAAAAGTGGGACGTGAGATCCACACTAAATATATACTAGATGCTATTGGCCTCAAGGAAAACACTTTTGTAAAAAAAAAATGATTTTTAAATTTGCTAGTAAATAATCGGACTATAAGAAGCAAATTCTCTATGTATTTTTTCGCGCCTTATACAACACTTAGCCTTCTTAACTCCATTCAAAGAAGAGCTGTTCGTCTTATTAATAATCCTACACTTACAGAAAAGCTTCCTTCTCTTGCCCACCGACGCGTAGGAGATATGTCGCTCTTTTATAGGTAATTTCACGGCTTTTGCTCCGAAGAGTTGGCGAGTAGTATAAATCTTCCTCAAGAGAGCAACACGTAGTGCACTTTTGTAAATTCTATTATAGTCCAATTTAAAAGGCCCCGAACTTCCCACTTTGTTCGTTCCTTTATTCCTGTCCAGACTATGGAACCTGCTACCGCAGAGGTTTTTCCTTTTCCTCCAAATATTTAAGTCTCGTGTAAATAAACTCCCTCTTACCACACTTCAGATACCCACGGTACGTTAGTACTTAGGCCACAGCCTTCGTGGACTGTCCCAAGATAAAAAAAAATGTGTGAAGAGTGAAAATAGTTTTAATCCTCGCATTGATAACCTTATTTATGTATAAAATTATCCTTTATTTTATGTTCAAATTCCTTTTTAGTTCTTTAATAAAATAATTTTAAGTGTATTACTAATAAATGTTGTAAAAAATAAATAATAACGATATTCCAAGCCTATTGATTCCTATTGTATGAAAGGCAAAAAAAAAATATTTGTGCAGCATTAAGAGGGTTCCGTGTTTATTTTTCCTGGTAAAAAGGGTTCCATATGTGAAAAAGTTCGAAAAACGCTGATCAGACCTACTAGTTCTGAGATAATAATAGCCAAGGTGGCCTCATTATAAATATTTAACATTAAACGTAGATCAAATGTTTAAAACGTTAACCGTTTATTTGTCGACACAAATGAACCCGCTCTTCAAAGTACCAAGCATATTTTTCATTTGAATAGAGGTAATATAGCTTACAGCTCTGGTTACTATATTCCTAAGGTTTTTAATGTTTTGTTTTTGTTCTAAACACGCGCTGTTTAATGTGGCCCGAATAAAAAAAGATACTTAGTATCTTAGTTTCTTACAAGGTGAAATACAAAATTTGGTTTATAATTTACCAAAGGAACAGCATTTTCCAGTCTTATTCCAATAGGATGGCACCCTGCCCGTAGTGCTAGAATAGTGACTGACCATTTAAACAGGACCTTTTCAAACCGGTAGATGGTTAGCAATAACCCAGTTAGGTTATCAGAGCTGTTAACTCTATTACCCCTATGCAAATGAGGAATGTGCTCTGTAAATTTAAAGAGCGGATTCATTTGGGTCGACAAGTAAACAGTCCACCTATAGAATATTTGATTTATGGTTATTAAAATTAAGGCTACCTTGGATAAACCTAAAAATATGTTTAATTTTTCTTTGCTATTTTTAAGACATCTTAGCATTTCTCTATTATTATCTCAAAAAACTATTAGGTTTAAACATAGGTAGTGTATAATTAACAAAGAGATTGAGAAATAAGTGTTAAAAATTAATTTAAGACCTTAAGTAGTGTTATTATTAGATTATTAAAGTTTCTTACGGCATTAGAAAATAGGGTTTATTAAAAAAGTTAAAAAAATTGCCTAATTCTTTTTTCACCTTTTTTTATTTTTTATCAAAACGATAAAAATGGCTGCTCTTATGACATTTTTGAACGTCATTTCCTTAAAAACTAGTCAAAATAGGTATAGCGTGTGGCACATGTATTTTACTGAAATTTTCTGTAGGATATATTTTGTTAAAATATACAGGGTCTTTAATTTAAAATAGCCAAGGTAGTAGTTCTTTCGGTTAAACCAAAAGTGACACGTTAATGCTAAAACATTAAAAATCGGCATCCAATCCACCCATATATCCCACTAAAATTGCAAAATCGTATGACATTTCTAAAGAAAATGACAGACATGCTCATAATTTTGCGAGCACCCGGTATGTGCACTACGTGTTGCTCTCTTGAGGAAGATTTATACCTACTCGCCAACTCTTCGGAGCAAAAGCCGTGAAAATACCTATAAAAGAGCGACATATCTCCTACGCGTCGGTGGGCAAGAGAAGGAAGCTTTTCTGTAAGTGTAGGATTATTAATAAGATGAACAGCTCTTCTCTGAATGGAGTTAAGAAGGCTAAGTGTTGTATAAGGCGCGAAAAAATACATAGAGAATTTGCTTCTTATAGTCCGATTATTTACTAGCAAATTTAAAAATCATTTTTTTTTACAAAAGTGTTTTCCTTGAGGCCAATAGCATCTAGTATATATTTAGTGTGGATCTCACGTCCCACTTTTTGGATAAAAATTTGAAAATCCAAGAAGTGCCACTGGGTCTTATTGATGAAAGTTGCAGTTTCATATGGGGCTCCGCGCCCAGCTTATTGCATGGGATACTTATTTTTCGTTAGTACGTAAGTCGAAAATGCAGTCAGGATTCAGGACTCAAAGTATAACTCTTTTTTCGCGAAACCCTTGCCGAAGTCGTGTGAAACCCCAGGGTTCCGCGGAACATACTTTGAGAAACGCTGGGTTTGATAATAAGATATGATTAACAAAAAAGATTAAGAATAAGTTTAAAATTAGTATTTTTTATTTAAATTATTAAAGTCAATTGCTGTGCAACTTCTGATTAAACCGAAAGTTGTATTTTTACGGCATTAGGAAATAGAGTTCATCAAATAAGTTTAAAAAATCCTACATTTTATTCACCCTTAATTACAAAAAAAAAAAAAAAACGATAAAAATACGATAATCGCTATGGCATATATTTGATTTTTTTACAGCACTAAAAAATATATTTTTATTTTAAAATGGGATATGAATATTTTTTTATTTATATTTTTTAACCTCTTTGCTTTCTTAAAACGATAAAAATGGCGATTATTATGACATATTCGGAGGTCATTTTCTCAAAAACTAGTCAAAATAGGTGTAGCGCGTGGCACATATATTTTATTAGAATTTTCTGTAGGATCAATCTTATTTAAATATACAGGGTGTTCACTTAAAATAGCCAAGTTAGTGGCACTTCCAGTTAAACAGGAAGTGCCACATGAGTGTTTAAACATCAGAAATCTGTATCTTATCCAGCCATATACCCAATGAGCTGTTAGTTTAACTGGAGAAAGCCTTGATTTGGCATAAGCGTGGCATCATAAATGCACATTCTAAGGTTCTGCCTAGCGATGAATGAACCTCTGTACTTGAAACAATAAAATCCACCAAAACCCGGAAAAATGGTTACTACAGATACTATTTTGTCGTAAAGCGTGGCTGCCAAGTATCTTTCTGTTTCATTTACTTGATAGTATATTATGTTTAAATTTTACTTAATTTATTCCTAAAATTACATCAAAATAAGCTCTACTATTGTATTTTAAAGTGTGAATAATATTTGTTATATTCATTAGGTACTATAAACTATAACACAGAAAAGTAATGATGTCAAAATACTATTTTCTTTTTGGACAGCTACTAATAAAGGCGCGACAACGTGACAACAGCGGATTTTTCGTAGAAGCGTACTTCCGCCACCTTCAGCTTCATTCATGGATTCTAGAGAAGTAAAGGATCACCCTCTTTTATGGCTGTTTTGCTCAAAAAGTGACCCTCACTAGGAGGCGCTGATGTAGCTTAGGGAACCAATGAGAACCAATGACCTTGACCGCCATATATAAAGTAAAGTTTAAAAACGGCCCTCTGGAACACAACGTCATCTGCAACTGGAGGGCAATTTTTGTAAGACAGAGTGGGTGATCCTTTACCTATCTAGAATCCATGGCTTCGCTCGACAGATGACACATTCAATATGGCGTTTTAGTGTAAATATTTTTTGTTGTTTGGGTAATTTTTGTGACAATTGTAGAAATTTCAGTTTTGTGCAAGTTCTTTTAATAAATTAAAATGGTAAGGCAGTACCAAGTGTGTAAAGTGACGAATATGATTCCTGGATTATCATTTCACAAGTACAAACTATGCTTGTACCATTTTATCGCCAATAATAAACAAAAAAATGTTGGCGCAGCTCTTGATTGCGTTTATGAATTAAATGCTTTCTTTATCTATGATGTTAGCCCATTGCATATACCCCACTAAAATTTATCAATCGTATGAAACTTCTGAGGAAAATGACAGGGTTGCTAGTAATTTCGTTAGTACACGGTATATTTTATATCAAAAATTTTTAAAAATATGTTGTGATACTTATCTAAGGTACCTAAACATAAAACTAATAATGTAAACTTACCAATACGAGGTAAAATTGAAGTAAGTAAGGGACCGGCTGTCGAAGTCGCCTCTGTTGTTGTTAAATCACAACACTCTCGCTCCGGAAATTCACTGCATAAGGCCCAGCCGGTAATGGCTAGCAGCCACAAAATTGTCCCAACACAAAACATAACCATCCACCGTTACGCGGATTTTAATTTAATTTACATCTCGTTGGAAAATTGCTTGCTAAGAACGAAGGTATCTGTGAAAAATGGATAAAATTTTACAAAACCAAGTAATATAAATACGTAAACTAAAAGAATAGAATACAGGGATAATTTTTTAAGTGTTACAAAACGTTTACTGCTTATTTTAACAATTATTTTGGAAGGGAGAAAAAAATATTGGAAAACAAGTTTTTGGTTTAGTGCACTATTAATTAAAACTTAATCTGAAAATGCTTCATCTTAAATTCATATTTTAAACATATTTATTGAATATTACTTTTTAATCAAATGAACTAAATCAGGTACCTATTTTCTCTTTATTAAGTGGTATTTCTTACTGATAAAAAGTTATAGATTTTTTGGTTAAATACTTCTGGCCTAAAAATAATTAAATTAGAATACATTTGTTTAGTTATGGAAAACCTAATACAATATATTGGGTTATTTTGACAGAACTAACATCAGTAAAAATAGGTTTGTAAACAACATTTTCTTAAGACCCTTAATTAAACCCTAACACAAGTTAGTCTAGGAGAAATCGACGCATGAGTACCGAAAACTATTTCACCTCAATTTTTTTTATACGATCCTCTTTAAATTGCCCTACTGATGATGTAAATGTATGTTGCCATGGTGCCACCTGGTGCCATATTGTTTAAACCGAAATTGTTTAAACAATTGCAGGACATTGTTATTTTTTAACCGGATATTTTTTTTCATATTCTTTACTGAAAAACAAATAAAAAAGGTCCCATGACTTTGTACGATAAAGTTAATATTTTGAAGATATGAATTTTTAAAAATTCAAAAAATCTTAAATTTGGGTACTTTTGACCCATGAAAATTATATATTAAAAAAAATAAACACAAATTTTTTTTCTTTATACAATAGTTAATAATATCCTTAACGGAGATTTCAATTTTTTGTATTGTTTATACAGGTTTTTTGATTGTTTATTACGCGCGCTTACAAGTAAAATAAAGCTCCAATAACCTTTCTAAAATTTTTCAGGAAAAAATCTTTTATAAACAAATTGTAGATAATTAATTTATTATTAACATTGCTCTCTTTAACAATTTTGATAAAGTTACTAGTTTTTAGGGTAAAGGATAAATAATGATTCAGGACACAGGGGGGCCGATGCGCGTGAGTCAGAGAGACGGCGATACTTAAAGGTAAGGGACGCATACTTGTGAGCGCGCTTAATAAACAATCAAAACACCAAAAAAAAAATTCAATTAAGGATATTATAAACTATTGTATAAAGAATAAAAAAGAAATTTTTTATGTTTTATTTTTTTTTAATATATATTTTTTTATGGGTCAAAAGTAACCCAATTTAAGATTTCTTGAACTTTTAAAAATTCATATCTCCAAAAATACTAACTTTATCGAAAAAAGTCATGAGACCTTTTTTATTTGTATTTCAATAAAGAATATGAAAAAAATTTGTTCGGTTTAAAAGTAACAATTCCTAGCAATTGTTTAAACAATTTCGGTTTAAACAATAGGACACCAGGTGACGCCATGACAACATGCATTTATATCATCAGTAGAGCAATTTAAAGAGGATCGTATAAGAAAATTGAGATGGAATAGTTTTCGGTACTCATGCGCCGATTCCTCCTAGACTAAGTGCTGATCCTTCTCCTTAAGTAAAATTTGGCTTTTATAATATTAAGTTTTGAGAATTGATGAATTAAGGTTAACGTTCGACACTGAAATCTCATATAACAGCAAATATTTATATATTTATGTACTAATTAACGATTAAAAAAAAACATTTTTGAAGATATACACGCTTTTGAATTTTTGAATTTGGGCATTTAGTTTTTTTACAGCACTTTAAAAGAAATAAATAATAGGTTATGATGCCCATTTTAAAATAAGATATTATTATTCTTTTTTAATTATATTTTTAATCCTCTTTGCTTTCTTAAAACAGTAACTGCTATAGGTAATAAGTACTATTTTATTAGAGAAAAAAAACCATTGGTTTTTTTCTTGACTAACAGTTTTTAGGTACTATTGTTTTATTATTTTTTAAAACATTTACTGCTATTAATAACTATTTAGGGAAAAAAATGAACCAAATTAAAATAATATCTCTAGAAAAATTTGGTTATTAGTGGCATAACATCTGCATATTTTTTTAGAAATTTATATGTTTTATAAAAGTATAATAAAAGTTCTCAAGTAATATATTTAAATAACACTAAAACTGGTATTAAATAAATATTTCTGTAAGCATCTTTTGGAAACGTCGCTTAAATTGAGTCAAACACCTATTGGTATATAGTAAAAAGCTAATACCTTTTTGATTTTGGGGACTAAAATTCATTTGAACGCATTAAGGGACAAATTTTTTGTTTAGGGTATTTTAAAGATTTAAATCCTAATATGCACCGGTTCATGGAAAAAACTTTAGTTGCCAAATCGCGGATCAACACCATTAACCGTTAAAAAATAAAAATTACTTGAATCGAACGTTTAAAGATGCATGTGTTTATCACAATTTTATAGGACATTATATTTTTTTAATTTGCTTTTTTAATGAAGTCAGGTTTTTTTAAGAAACAATTTTTTAACAAGTCCTTTATTTTACAAAATATGAAAAATTTAATAAGTAGAAGGTATATAGTAGGATCGATTTTTTTATCATCTTGAGTTTGAGATTTACGGATCTTAGTTTGTGAAAGGCTAATAGAGAATATCATCTTAGTGAAATTTTACTTCCATCTTGTGGTCTTAAGCACACACCCTAATTTTTTTCTGTAACAATTTTAGAAGCAAAAATCTACATCTCTCAGTTAAAAAGAAACTAAAACTGAAATTTTAAAATCTACGGCGCAAAGAATTTTGACGTCCAATAAATATTTTCCCTATATACTATGTATTACCCGATATTTGGATCCTGGTGTTAATGTAAAAAGATTGGAATTTTGTCACTGGTTTTTAAATAAAACTAACGAGGATCGTTTTTTCACAAAAAATTATTTAGTCAGATGAATGTCAAATAACAAGTTGCAGTACCAACATCATGAAGGACATTGATTCCACAAATCCACAAATTTAAAGTAAATGTAAGTCAAATTTATTTCAAAATAAACTGGTGTATCGCTGTTTTGAAGACAATTTAAATATGGATAGATATCTGGATATAATCCAATCAAAAAATTTCGATATCCTTATAATGTTCCTTAAAATAAAGTGATAAAGATTTACTTTCAACAAGATGATGCCCCTGCTCATAACGCTTTTCAAGTAAAATTGTATTTAAATACTCACTTCAGAAACCATTGGAACAAATCAAGCTATAATATCCGGATCTAACACGGATTTTTTTTTCTTTGAAGAGTGTTAGAAAATAAAATTTATAAAGAAGTTACCAACTTAATTAAAGAATTTATTAAGCCTTTGATATATAAAACCATTACACATCATAAATGCCTTAAAATCCGTCCGAAAAAAATGTCATAAGTGCATTGAAAAGAACGGGCTTTCGAACATTTGCGATGATTTCCGTGTTTTTTTTTCTAAATTCAAATCTTTTATTTTGAGTGTTGAAAAATAAAATTTATGAATAAGTTAACCACTCAATTAAAAAACTCATGAGGTTTTTGCAGAAATAAAACCATGACACATCACAAATGCCTTAAAATCTGTTCGAAAAAGATGTCAAAATCGATTAAAAAAAAGGAAAAACTTTCGAACAATTGCGATGATTTCCGTTATATTTTCCTGGATTTAAATCTTTTATTTCGTTTTAAATTTTCTTTACTTTTTTAATTTACTTTCATGTGCCAACTATTTCTTCTACTATTTGTATGTTAAAAATATTTTGTGTGATGTATTTTTGGCTACAATGTCAAAATAGTTTTGTATCTAGGATATTACCTTTTGTTTTATCGCCTACAGTGATTTAAAGTAATAAAGTTTAAATAAATCGCATAAAAAACAATATTATCCATGGTGTGCTATATTTTAAAAAAAATATACAGGAGGTTCCATTTAAAAAATATGGTGTAAGGTCCGATAAATTGTTAACCTGACCCCGTATACTGATTTTAAAATCGTCAGATTATTTAACAATCATTACTAAGAAATTTTTGTATACAACATTTTTTTGTTTCTCTTTTAACTAAAAAAATATAGGGTCATTCTGAAATTGAAAATTTAATAAATAATTTCTCCTAAGCGATTTTTTTTTTAATTTTTGATATTATCATTTTAAGTTAAACCCAAACAAAGCACATGAGGCCTATATTACTTTTTTAATAGAACTAACATTTACGGAGATACCCTATAAAAGTGTCGAAAATGGGACACCCTATACATAATATATATTCTTTGATCAAAGAATAGGTTTGATAATTAGTGAACAATTATTGTGGGTGTGCAGACTTTTATTACATTCTATTTAATTTGTGTTGAATATAATCAGAATACGAAGTATTCTGATATGTCAGTTTAATACGCCCAACTAACCAATAGGGTAGAGTAAAGAATTTTTCTGTTTTTTACTTTAGGTTTTATTTAAAGAACTAAACAAAGTTTATTTTAACCTTTTATTTTTCTTAACGTTTATTCTAACTGAAAACTCAATATTCTTAGTTATAGAGTTCCAAATGCTTGGAAAAACTGAGTGGCGCCGTAGAAAAAAGTGTAAGTATTCCTCACTCCCGAAAGCCCACAGTGCCTACGTAAGCTGCCGTCTGCACGTGTGTCTGTTTATCTTGAAAAATATAACTTTACTTAGATAAGGACACCATAACGTGCCTGACTAATGTTTGGATTTTCTGTAACTGTCGACAAAACCGCTAATTAATTTTCCTCATTATTTGTAACCGCTTAAATCCTTTCTTTCTTTTTGTAATTTACGCTCCTTGTTTCAAGAAAACGCTCAAGCAGTCTGCTAAAGCTTATTGGTTCTGGACGGCGTCTTTCGTGAAACTGAGCCGCCTACATTCTACTCGCTGGAAATTTTTTTTAATTAATATTTCCCAATAAAAAAATAATGTAATAAGCTTTTCCTTAAAAAAATATATATTTTTTAAATATAATACTATTTTCTAAAGTATTTTACTTATGTATTTAGTAAGAGTAATGTCAAAATTATTTGTAAATATTGTCGTTTTTCCATGGCTGTCTACATTATTTATTTCATTTTTTTTTTATCATAAAATGGCATATTTCTACTTTAAAATAATATAAAGTTATTATTTTAAAACCAAACTTTGGACAACCTGTATAAAATAAAAAAAAAACTATTTAATGTTAAGGTACGGTTGGACTTTTTGTATTAAATTTCAGAGTATAAAGGTCCGATAAAACATCTACGGCTGTTTTTTTAATATTTTTTAAGCGTACAAAAAAAATAAGATTAAATTTTAGGAATTAAACAAGAACAGAAAAAAGAAATAAAATGTGCAAAAAATACAGGATGTACCGTTTAAAAAAAGATATGTCATCATACTTTTTGGACCATCCTGTATATGCAAAAGTACTGGACCATATAGGTTTAAATTTAAACAAAATTCCTAATTTTATTGTTACAGGCGTTAAGAAAGCTTGACACCCTCATCCAGGAAAAAAAATCATAGTTAGAGTTTTCATTATATTTTTAAATCAGGTTTTTTAATTTAAATGATACTTGGTACAGGTAAAAGTGTGCAACAAATAAAAACCTCTTTTTTATTTTTAAACCATATTAACAGCAGTTCGTTTTATAAAACACAGGGTAAGTCAAAAAGAAAACTGCTCGTAAGTAAAGTACCCTTATTTCACAAAATATAACCAAATGCCAAAAAGAAAAGTTATAAAAGTTCCCAAGTCACGGCCTCTTATTAGATTTATTTGTTTTTTTAAATCTTAAATTACTTTTCTATTTTGCATATTTCTATTACTCTGATGTAATACTTTTTAAATTATTTATAGCCTATATGTAATATTTACCAGTATTTATATTTTTTTAATTTACCGCTACCTGTTGCAATGATAGTATTTTACAGAACTTTAAAATGTCACTAATCTTTTTAACATAACAATGTTTTAGTGACAATAATATGCACATAATTTTTTTAATGGATTTAATTATGATTATTCAAAATTTAATTTTTTAAATTCTTGTGAAGTTTAAAACAGATATTTACAAAACGTCCCAAATTTAAAATGAATGGAAATAAGAAAAACAAACAAGAAGACTACAAAAGGTTACTAAACAATTTTAAAACAAATAAAAATAGCTAACAAATAAAATTGTTTAAAGGGTCTCTATAAGTCCACCTCCTCCTTTAAAGTATTTTATTATGTTGACGGTTAGCTAAGAAATAAATCCAGTTAAATTTTACTACCAGATAGGTAATAGTTATTCAAAAGTATGTAAATTGTTTAAAGCTACTTAAGCCACATTCTCACGGTTTGATTTTAGTTGATTAACTTAAGTAGATCAACAAATATCAAATGAAAATAACTGTGAGAGCAAGTTTTCATTTTAATTGGTTAAGTTTTATTGATTAAACCTATGTTTTCACAGTAATTTTCATTCGATTTTCGTTGAACTACTAAGGTTGATCAACTTAAATCAAACCGTAAAAATGCGGCTTTAAAGATTAAATTAAAATATTAAAAATATTTATTATTCAGGGGTAATTCCAAATTTTTCTCGTAGTTGCGTTTTGAGCACATCTATAACTAGTATAGTGGATGGGGAGAAAAAGGTGTTTAACCTACGGATTTTTTGTACAATTTCAATTTTTATAAAAATTTGGAATCAAGTTGCTTTTACCTTTTGGATCAAAGTTTTTATATGCTTAGGGTGTGCTTTTTATTTTAAGGGGTAAAAACCGCCTCTTATGCTAAAAAATTAAAAAACCTTATGTAAATTAAAATCATAGCCTAATATGTGGAATGAATCTATTTTTATGTTGTGAGTTATATATAAAATTATATTTGTAATGTTTCAACCCCTAAAAATCACCCTTACTAACGAAATTACAAAAAAAAATTGTTTTTCTTTTTAAAATTATTTAATAACGCTTTTATTGTAGAAAAAAAATATCAGTTTATGGTATAAAGGGTATATAAAAATTTAATTTATGAGATTTACAAAAAAATTTGACAAATTAAGACGATTTGATGATACATAATTATAGTCCCGGAAATGAAGCTAAAAATGACAATACCTCGCAATTTTTTTGTCCCTCATCGATTTGCATAAAAATTTGGAATTAGGCGCTTCTAAACCTCTATTTCAATTTCTATTTCATAGTGATGTGTGCTGTGGTGAAAACTACCCCTTATTGTCAAAACTTATAGAATAACATTTTAAACCTTAAGATGGGTAAAAGTTGGTTTGAATTAGTTAATTAATGATTGTTTTATGCTTTGGAATACAATTTTAAAATATTTCAACCCTCAAAAATTAACCCTTGCTGGAGCTTAAAGTTTAAAAAAAAATCACCCTAAAAAATAATTAATTAACCAAAGTGATTTAATTTTAAATGCTGTTGCTTAAAATATGTACTAGTTTTTTGCTATTTTTTAATCCTCATAAATTAATCCCTATTATGGCTTCATTAAAAAAAAAAGATTTACTCTAAAAAATTAATAGTTTGACAGATTTAATAATTAAAAATATTACTGCCTGAAATATTACCAAATTAATTATTTTGCAAATTTTCAATCCTTAAAAACCACACCTTACAACATTGCAATTTTTATAAACCAGTATAATAGATATAAATAGGAAAATAAAGTAGTATTACATACAAAAATTATACCGGTAAAAGTATAAAGTATCCGGTTTCATAGAATATTTTTGCTCCAAACCAGGTCTATTTTAATTTTAAGAGCTACAAGGCTATGTAAATTAAATCCTTTTTAATCCCTCAGTTTTAAAATGGGATGAGTTTAAAGGGCTAGAATAAGGTGGTGCTTGCTCGTAATAGAGGCCATATCTGGCAAAATATTTATTGTACAGAAAAATGTATGTAATAAAAAGTCTTTTTTATTTAAAAAGGTATAATTCGTTTTTTTTTTTTTTAGTGTAGCTTCTAAGCTCTTCCTCCTCTGCAATCGGATTTTGTAATCTGTTGAGTTTGTAAAATAAAATAAATAAATAAATAAATTCGGTACTTCGGCATTTTTTTCGTATATCCAGTATTGTTGTAGTTATTTTGAAGGAAATGGCTATTTTTTCGAAATTGCAGAAAATCGTTTTTCACTTTAAGCTCCATTTTTTTTTAAATTGGGCATTTTAATTTGGTTAAACTTTTACGATGTAGTAATAATACATATATAAAAAGAATCGCGGAAGGGTACAGATCTATTTTAATTAAAAGGGGAATTGGGAGGTTGTTTTTAATAATTGTTGTTGTAATAAACTTTTCGTTGTAAATTATTTTCTTTATCGGTTTTTGTAGTTAAAATGTAATAAAAAATTTCCACCTCCAAGATGGCGCGGCAACCACACCCAGGATAAAAGCACACCTCGGCATGATATAAACTTTGATCCTTGGGCTATTTCCTACCTTCAGTGAAAATTTTAGGTAAATCCATGCAGGACGAAAAAAATGCCTCATTTCCTGTACTAAACATATTTTAACACCAATCGATTCGCAACAGTGGTTTTTTATATTTTTTTTAATGCAAATTTAAATAGGATTTGGCAAATTTTAATATTACTTAGAAAGCATATATGTAACAGTATTGCCAATGTGAGAAATCATTATTACTCTTGGGTATAATTGCTATTTGGGTCATACATATTGTTTAACGTTATAATTACAAAATAAAATAGGTCTTTTTTATAACCAGTAAGTAGTAAAAAAATAAAACATATTAACGTAGTCCATTTTACATTTTAATTAAAAATGCATACAATAACATGTTTTAAAACGAGGTTTTTGTACCATAAAATGATTATAAACCACTATTTCATTTAATCAGATATCGACAAAAGCGGTTATAGTATATTTAATTAACATTTAACAGATGTTTACAGTAAAATAAAGCACTAAGTAAAATATTAATTTAATTAACTTTATATTAACTTGTGTAAGGAAATGTTATTTACAAAACAGTAACCTTTATTTTGTAAAAGGGATAAAATATTAAAACAGCCACAAAAAGAAGTAGTCCGGTGTTTACAAGCAAAATTTGTTTTCCGAAGTATTTTTTCCGAATTAAAAATCCGGTGTCAAAATTATGCTTATATCATAGAAAATTTCTCACTTCGAAAAACATTAAAAGTACACGAAAAAACACAGGCAAAATAGTATTTTTTTAAATTTCAGATGTACGTTTACTGGAAAAACACTATAAAAAATCCCTCTTAGAATTAATGTGTCACATGGTATATATATATATATATATATATATATATATATATAAAATATATATATATATATATATATATATATATATATATATATATATATATATATAAAATATATATATATATATAAAAATAAAATATATATATATAAAAATAAAAATAAAATATATATATATATATATATATAATATATATATATATATACATATATATAGGGTTGATAAGAAAGTCTTGCGACATAAAACGCAAGTAAAAAAGAATAACATTTTATTTTCACAACAAAAGATTATTTAGTAATGTAGGCTCCCTCTGCTTCTACAACTCGTGCCCAACGGTCTGGTAGACTTTGCATGCCCGCGGTCCAGAATTCCTTTGGCCGTGAGTTAAAAAAGTCGTCCGTTGTATTTTTCATATCTGCAAGATCATTAAAGTTTTTATCCCGTAAATAATTTTTCAAAGCTCGAAACAGATGTTAGTCGGTAGGTGCTAAGTCGGGGGAATACGGTGGATGTGGTAAAACTTCCCACCCAAGCTGTGAAATAGATTCTTGTGTTAGTTTGGCTACATGGGGTCGAGCATTATCGTGAAGAAGCCGAACTTGGAGACGTTTACGCCTTTTTTGTTTAATAGTTTGAGCCAGCTTTTTTAGTTGTGCAAAGTAAGTCTCTGCCTTTATTGTGGTGTTGGTTGGTTGAAGTTCATAATAGAGCAAGCCCTCAGAGTCCCACCAACAACAGAGTGAAACTTTTTTGATTTCACGGGGCAGCCCGGGGGTCGGTTCTGGATTTTCCCCTTTTGGTAGCCACTGTCGCTTGCATGTATGGTTGACATAAAGCACCCAGCTCTCATCTCCAGTGACTATTTCTTAAAGAAAATCCTTTCTGTGCGGACGATGCAGGAGTGAAAGACAGATGGACATGCGCGTCGCTTTGTTTAATTCACTTGATATAATGCGATATATATATATATATATATATATATATATATATATATATATATATATATATATATATATATATATATATATATATATATATATATATATATATATATATATATATACAACAAAGGTACTACATTTCTTGGGTATCGGTCCAGGAGAGGGCTAATTAAGTGAAACACTTCTTAGTTTAACGAGCTTTCGAAAATATTTATTTTCTTCCTCAGGTCTACAATATGGAAAACAAAAAAAAACATACAATCAAAAAAAGGCAAATCTTTCTCAATTTTAGGTATATTTACAACTAAATGCATTATTTAGAAGTTGGTAACATCAACAACAGCTGAGTTTTACAATGTATGGTAACAGGATATCATTTAGTTTTTGAAAAATTCATATTAATGTTTCTTAATAATTAAGCTGATACATTTTTAAAATATTTTAATTGTTGTTAAATGTGAGACTAGTACAGAATGGATGGATTTCTATACCACTTTATTCGTTTCAGGGTTTTTTCATTAAAATTAAAAAAAAGGAGAAAAAACCCTGAAACGAATAAAGTGGTATAGAAATCATCCATCGTATAGTCTCTTTACCAACAATTAAAAATATTTTAAAATGTATCAGCTTAATTATTAAGAAACATTAATATAATTTTTCAAAAACTAAATGATATCTGTTACCTTCCCATTATAAAACTCAGCTGTTGTTGATGTTACCAACTTCTAAATAATGCATTTAGTTTAATATACCTAAAATTGAGAAAGATTTGCCTTTTTTTGATTGTATGTTTTTATATATATATATATATATATATATATATATATATATATATATATATATATATATATATATATATATATATATATATATATATATATATATATATATATATACAATATATATATATATATATATATATATATATATATATATATATATATATATATATATATATATATATATATATATATATATATATATATATATATATATATATTTAGCTTTTGTGTACGCATGTATTTGAAATAAAATAAATAATAAATAAAATATTGTATAATATTTTATTCTAAATTTTATATCAAGTAATCTGCATAACACCATTATATTAATTTGTTTTATTACTAATAATTTGTTTTTAATTAGGTTATAATTTTAATATAATTAGTTATTTTAATTTGCTTTGATAAAAGCATTAATTAAAAAAATTCACAAATTAATTAAATACAGTTTTAAAACTATTTAGATAGACACTAAAAGTACGTTTTTATTTTTTATTTTGCTTATTATGCTTCTTTTTGGTCTGATAATTTATTTTATTTTTTTAGAAGTGTGGCTAATTCTAGATTTAGTGTTAAAACTGTTACAGTTAAATTGAAACTTATAATAAAAAATGATTTTTAAAGTTTCTTTACACTTTAAATTATTTATCTATGAAAATAAAAAAAGAAATTGTCTACATTTTTTAGTCTAATTTTATGTGACGATTGGACATAATATTTTATAATAACTACCTATGCCATTTATTTTTTATTTTTTTTGTGTATAATGCAGAGACATTTTTATGTTAAAACCAGCAAACTTACTTTTTTATTTAAAAAATAATAATATTAAAAAATTCTATACATCGCAAATATTATCGCCTACAAAGTACGAATAGTGAATGTGTCACACAACCAAATTTGTTTTATAAATAAATAGAATAGTACTTTTATTAGCATAAGGGAAATAAATATATTAAAATAGAAATGTTGTAATAGGTTTACAACCCTTTTTATTTCTCGTCAACTTGTACGTTAAAGTACGAATATAACTATTTTTAAATTAAACATATAATGACTTTATGACAGGTGAAAGAAATATTCTAGCTGAATATATTAAAAAAAACAATAATAGAATCTACGCCCCATATTAGATTTTTCAAATTTTTAATAAAATATAATATTAGGAACACCTGCAGTTGTTTTTTTGTTTTTAAGTTTGTTAGAATTACCAATTTAAAACAAGGCTAATTTTGAGTTAAAAGAAATCCCAAAAAATATATTTTCGCCTATACAGGCTAAGACCGAAATCGGTAACGGATTCCGTTATATTTTATTATTGACGTTACCATAGCCCTACATTATGTAAAATTACTTTCCCCGCAGTTCTGTATCGAGTCTCTTGTAAGCACTGTGATGTATCTGAATTTATCTTATCGGTGTCAGCTTTTTGGAGTGTTTGTGCAGCACTACTTTAAATTTAATTTAAAAGAGACTTTGCATTTTGGACTGTAATGGATTACTTAAATATTGTACAAAGTAAGATCTATATATTTGTAATAATATCGTTATTTTAAAGTTTTTTCTTTTTAAATGAGTGAGAAATTTAAAATAAAATAGAGTAACCTCCTGTAAATATTTATTTAATTTTGTGAAATTAAACGTTTTAGTGGCCACCCTGTAATCTTTAGCCAATAATTATTAGAGCTGCAAAATAGGAACAACTAACATTTTGTAACATTATGTTTTTTTCTTGAAAAATTTATTTGCTTTATTTTTGTGTTTTTGTATACCTAACTATAATATTACTTCTTTACCAGATAAATTAATAAAAAACAATATTTTTAAATATAAAAATTTTATCCAATTTTGCATAAAATGTAAACAGCTTAAAGCTCTAACTAATCTACTACTTAAATTTACTAAAACGTATTTAATTTTAATTTAATTAAACTTAGTAAATAAAGAGGTTAAGCTGAAAAGTGCTTTTGCTGTAATTTAAAGATGAATTTATTAAAATTTATTTTTCTTTTCGTTAAAATGCAATTTTTAATTTAAGGCGATATTTTTTAATTTTTTAATATTTTTTATACAACATATTGGATTGACTATTCTTAATTAAAAACAGGGATTGTTCATTTTCATCTTTTATGTAAAACTGGGTGAACAGGGCAAGGGTGGTATCCTTCCAATTGTAAACTTAAAAGAGTTAGATAAAACTTTAAAACGTTAAAATTACCAGTGTTTTATAGCAGGCATTTCGTTAAATTTAAAAGAGATATAAAAAAATACTTGATAAACTAAAATAATTTTTATACAGTATTTAAACACAAGTTTATTAACGAATTTAGAAATATTAAAATTTTTCGCAATGGTTATCGGAATGCAGCATACACCCAGGTTAGGTTATTTTGATTAAATTATTATATTAAATAAAATGTTGCAAATATACAGGGTGATTCATGAGGAAATGTCAATATTTCAAAAATAAACATAAAAGCCTATACAAGTATGGGTCCGCAAGGCCTTCGTTTTCGAAATACAAGGTGTTAAATTTTTTATTTAATTTTCAAATTTTTTATGATAATGTAAATATTGGAGTATAAATTGGTATGCGAGGGTTTTTTGATATGACGGATTCGAATCTAATCTTATTACGGCTTTTACTTGTAGGGCAAGCCACCTACACGTCTTTTTACTATTTTGAAAATCACAACTTTTTGGTACATTTTACATTTTTAAGTAAATTAAATAATTGTTTTGTCATTTTAACGCCAAGAAGGTATACTTGTTAAAAGTTGACATGAGCAACCGTTTTTGATTTTATTATAGCAAAATTAAAAAAACAAAATGTATAATTAAACAATATGTATTTTAATTTTCAATAAAATTATTTTTCTTAAATTATTTTCGGCAAAACATAAGCCAGGTTTTATAATTTTTAAAAATTCCACCATTTACTTCTAAGCACATGTCAGCTCTGTGGTGAACACCCTGTATCTCGGGAACGAAGGCCTTGCGGACCCATAGATTTTTATGATTATTTTTAGACCCTGACTACGTACCTAAAGTATTGACATTTCCTCATGAATCACCCTGTATAATTGTATAAAAAAATATTTATAAAAATCGCAACTTTATAATTTGAATTGCAAGATTAACTTATAACATTGTCACAAGAAAAATAAATATTACCCCGTTTGTGATAACAAAAAAAACTACCATAATATTTTTTCAAATTATATTTTGTATTTTTTACATAAAGGAATTTAAATATTTAGTGTTAACCTGATAAGCCTAGAGAACTGCAAAATAAAAAAAAGAAAAAACATAAATGTTAGTTTAGGCAGATTTTATTTTATAATATAAAAATTTCAAAGTTTTAGCTAATAACTGCCTTTGAGATCTGAACACTTACTAAAAATGCCCATTTGTACCAGAATATGCTAAATAGAAGAAAATATTAGTTTAAATAAATTTGCCAAGTCAGCCAATAAAAAAAAATATTCCATGGCTTTACTTTCGATTTTGTATTAATCTGAGTATTATATTATCTGAAATTTAAAAAAAAAATGGCTTTTTTGTTGCGTAACTTTTAATAGCCCTACGACCCAATTAAATACAGTTGTTTTATTTGAATCGCCATGCTGCAATATAAGGCCTTATAAAAATAATAGATACGCCAAAATACCTATAATTTCTTTAAATCCAATGATTGGTACCGATATAAACAAAATTTTCTCAAAATCCAGAATTTACCCGTCAGGAATTGAAATTTTGGATTTAGATATTTTAATAGTAGAGCTATCGATGCAAACAAATTTCTCCACGGATATTCACCTGTGGTTACCTGTGCACATCTGTATATTCCTGAATTTTTATTATTTTCATATAACTTTTTTAAAAATCAAAATACAAAAAAAAATTCTTGCAAAAGTAGTACCCAAGATCTTAAGCTACAACTTTTATTTGAAAAAATATATATATTTTCATTTATTATGGAGGTAAAACGAATTTTTGAATAAAGTCAATCGTACTGTGTCTAAACAAGAAAGGACGCCGGCTGTATCTTAGAAAATGTTTTTTGGGACAGCGATGGAGAAAAAATTTTTTAGTAAAAGTGGTCAAGAGAAATAGGTGAAATTTTCAAGTTTCTGAAATGGTCGCTGGAATCTTGAATCTTAAAAA